>JAGDQP010015579.1:0-42384 GCA_022664845.1 Lepisma saccharinum
CCGGACCATAGGATGCAAGTGGTCTCCTAAAATTGCGACATAATCGTTGGCAGTGATGCGTCCGCGAAGTGTGACCACAGGACCCAATGAAAACCATGATATTGCGGCCCACAGCATCACCGTGCCGCCGCCATGTTTCACAGTTGGGCGGAGACACTACAGATCATACGCTTCTTTGGGCGTTCTCCACACATAAACACGGCCCGTGGTTTGGAATAGGGTGAATGGTGACTCATCCGACCATACCACACATTTCCAGTCGTCAACGGTCCAAGTTGCATGGTCGCGGCACCATTTGCGGCGTGCTAAAGCGTTCTGGTCCCTGATGAGAGGTTTGGCCCGTGCAACACGACCCCGTAAGTTCATGTCATGTAATTCGCGGCGGACTGTGATTGTCGAAACAGGTTGGGGGAGGTGCTGATTGAGTTCCTCCGTCACTTGCGCCGCAGTGGCACGACGGTTCCGCGTGACAATGCGCTTTAATACCCGGCGTGCCCTGTCACTGATGCTTTTCTTCCGCCCACTGTTCCGCTTCCCCGATGTGGTTTTCCCGTGTGTTGTGTAGGCCGTCATCACCTTCGACACTGTCCCTGGCGACACACCTAACACACTAGCCACTGCCGTCACACTCACTCCACATAACCGCGCACCAACAATTTGCCCTCTTTGAAACTCTGAGAGGTCTCCCATTTTACACTACCTCCGTCTGCTGCAGCCACTGCACACTCCTGTTCCACGACGCCTGACGTAGTATGGAGATCGACCTAACACACCACCACCAGCAGTCCGGCGCTGCGGTCGCCACGACACCACTGCCAACCCATACATCTGATGTGTTGCCAACTACAGGTGTTTCCATTATTTTGATAACCATCTGTATATATATATATATATATATATATATATATTAACACGCTAGCGGGCATAATTTTGAAGATATTTGAACCAAATTTTTATATGTTGTTTCTAGGCTTAATAGCTCTGTTAAGTTCGTTAATGAGGAAAATCGATCGCCATCTTGGATCCAAAATGGCCGCCGAACCCATTGTTGTATAGAATACACAGCCTAAACCGCTGGGGCTATTGAAACCAAATTTTGCATAAAGGTACAACATCACTTTTTGATTATGAAAATGTTACCTAATGAGTTCAAAGATGCCATCTTGGATCCAAAATGGCGGAAGTAAGAAATCTATTTTCCATATCGTTTGAGCTAGAGATACGAAATTTGACATAAATTTGTATTGTAACTAGTAGTTCAAGAAAATATTACGAAATGTTGAGAAAGTAGCCATCTTGGATTCAAAATGGCCGCCGAACCCATTGTTGTATAGAATACACAGCCTAAACGGCTGCAGCTAGAAATATCAAATTTGGTAACACTATACATTATAATTTGTTTGTTACTAAAATATTTCATGATGTATCCAAAGACGTCATCTTGGATTCAAAATGGCTTACCTAAAAATCTACTTTCCACACCGTTTGAGCTAGAGATACGAAATTTGGCATAAAGGTGCATTATGACGAGTAGTTTAGGGAAATATCACAACATTTGGGAAAAGTCGCCATCTTGGATCCAAAATGACCGCCCAAAATCCCATTTTTCACACCGTTTGAGCTGGATAAATGAAATTTTACTTGAAGTTGTACCATCACAAGTAGGTCACGACAATATAAGACAACTTTCAAAAAAATCGTCAACTTGGATCCAAAATGGCCTCGCCAAAAACCCAATTTCCAAATCATTGAAGGTAGAGAAACGAAATTTTCTTTGAATGTGTATGACCAAGAGTAGGTTACAATAAATGGGACAAACCTTCCTTTTGGGGGTGCAGCAACCCATGGGAGGGTGCAGATGGATACCATGGTTGTGTAGTGCTGCAGGGAGATTTTGGTTAAGATAAAGGAGGCGCATCCTATCAAAAGCACTGAAGTTGGGGGGCGAACCCCGGCTCCCAGCGAAACAAAGCGAGTATATATAAATGTAGGCCTACCGAAAGGGATTTTTTAATGCGACGTCTATTACCGTACAAATAAAGGTTACGGTACAGCAACAATGTAGGAACAAGTGAAAACAATTTTCACAAAACAGAAAATTTTTCATTTCTAAATTTTGCGGAAAATTTTCATCAAGAGTTAGGAGGCATGCAACTATGATGGTGAGGTATTCGTGGACAATCGGCTGAACTATCATTCCTCCAACAAAATTTAAAAAAAAAAGTCTTGGGGCCATCGTCAAATTTACGGAATGGGTCAAGACTACCGCTAAACTGTTAAACTACGTACTACTGTTAAATCTAGACGGTTATACATAAATATCCCATTCTAATTCCTAACTCTACGCATGGCCTAGCTAGGTACTTGGGAGCGCTCCACGGAAAGGGCACATATTTGAAGCAAATTGTGGGGCGCTGCACTAAATACATGAAAGTAGCACTTCAACGGCATATGAATAAATCACATTTCCAACAAAACATTTGGACGGGGCATGGGGTGAGAGGCCTCTCGACGAAAAAAAACTACGATATATCGATTTACTACAACGATCCCAAAACTTCTGAGGTTTCCATGTTTCTTTGCTGGAGTTCATCCCAAGCAAAATAGATCTCTTGAAAAACGAGAAGAAATACCAGTCAATTAATGAAATTGAATGTTGATCCGTCCTTACTTACACCAAAACAAAAAAACTAGTGACCTTCAGAAATTGATGTACTAATAGAAATATGTCGACCTTTGTACCTCCTTCTGATGTACAAAGAATCTGACCAGCTTGCATAATGACAAGAGCCTCGTGATGACCGCGCAGAAAAGGTTCTTTATGAAACTTTAGCTCTTAAACATCAAATTCTTCTTGACAACAAGGAATATAATTACTAAACAGTAAGTTTTGGCGTTGCATTTTTGCGAGTATCTACTGACACTACGACAGAAGTCCAGATATCGCTGATGGAAGGGTGTTCCAAATATACTCGTAAAGAACTTTTAACATATAAATTCTAATATTAGCTTATACAACAAAGTGAGTTACTTCTGAGGAGGTTGGATATGTGCGTGCGAGGCACAACAGAAGAAAAGATTGCCATGCAGTTCTTTAATGCAAGGTTCAAAAAGCGAAGAAAAAAAAGAACAAACTTCAACAAACAAAAAAACACTTTGCTCTGCAGCAAACTCTGCTCGAACGTTGTCAAAAGAATGTCGGTCTTGCACCTTGCATATAGGACAAAGATAATGCTTGAATATTAATGATTTTCAACAATTAAACGGGGATGCGGTTTCTCTGTGGATCTCCGTGGGCACCCCAGTTGCGTTTTCCGTGCTTTCTTCGAACGTGCATATAAATAAAAATAAATGTTAATAACTTAATTGGGACGATGTCCCTCGGCGGATCTTGTGTCAAGTGCAGTCTACTGAATTCTTCTGGTGGGTCCGTGGACCTGTCGTCTCTCGGCGTGGGCTGTGATCCTCTGATGCGGGCGGAAAAAAGAGCTTCATCCGTCCGACGGTCACTAAATCCTTATTCCGTTGCTTCCGAGGGCTGTGGTATTTTAAGAGGCACGTGTTTTGTCAATTTGACGTAAAACCGTTTACTTTTTGTTATACAGGTTACCGAAGCATTTCAGGGTGGTGTCTCGGATTAGGATCTTGCCAGCAGAACGATAGGTGTAGCTGGTGTGGTGGTTGCTGTACTTACGTTTGGAACCGTTTTTGTAAGGAATTGTTAGCCTCCTGTCTACATATTCTAACTGAGCCAGTCTTTCCTTGTTAGAAATCACTTCGGGAATTACCCAGTTCAATCTCGAGTAATAATGTGAGATGGAACTCCATAAGGGTAAAAAATGGCTATTTATCTGAAGCCATCGCGGTGGTTAATATTGTAAACGAATGTGGGCAGTGGAAAATTGGCAAACCATGAGGACTGCTTATTGATGGTCTACAGTTTCATAAGATTAAAAGAGTTCCATGAAATCTCTCAACGACGGCTAATTAGAAGTGAGCCTTGGCGGGACAGAAAGAAATGTGAACTCCGGCCTTCTCAGTTCATTCCTTCAGGAGATCTGAATGTCGCAGGAATGGATACGTGGTACACCAATTTTTTAAAAACGGTGGCGGACCAGCATGCTACCACCTTTGCTGTTACTATTCGCAGCGCAACAGTGATCGCGAAGCGGATGGAGGCATCAAGGATCCCCAAAACATCAATATGGGTTACTAGGGACTATTGGCCCTTTCTGGTTCGCATAGGTCCTTCAAAACGGAATGGAATTCAAGTGCGTAGTCTGCAAAGTGTTGTGTTTTTCCTCCTGTAGTGCTTGCCACTTGGTAGGTAAGCCATTTTTAATTAGGTTAAAATTGTCTTCTTCATCGTGGGGAAACAAAAATGTCTGACCAGAATTGAAAAGGTCTTAGAGGGTGAAAGATGAGAAGGCATGGGGCCAACCCTATGAAATTCTAGACTGGGTTTTTGAAGGTCCTGAGGAATACACGGAAGGAAGGGTGTTATGTTACCAAATGTATGGATCCTGTAGAGAGTGTCATTCCATAGAATGAACTGTTTCTCTCCCCTTTGAAATTTCAGGGGTATACTTCCCTAATGATAGGCGATTCTCCAGGATTTTAGTGATCGTGCCAAAATATTATTCTTTATCTTTGTTTTTGCTGGAGCTCTGTTTTATCGATAGAAAAACGAAGGACAGAGAAATCCGGGAATTCATTTTCTTCTTTTGGGAGTGAGTCTACCGCGCTCCTGCTGCGCCTGTCGTTACTTGTGATATGATTGATTTCAAAATCAAATGCTTCGGAAAAGATTGAAAGCCTAGCGAGCTTTCCAAAAAGATTTTTTTGTGGTACGCAGGTACCTGAGAGTTAAGTTATCGAAAAAAACTTTGAATGGAGCGCCGTACAGTAAATACTTTAAAGTCTTGAAAACCTAGTACACTCGTCCTGCTGTCAGATCTAAGATGCTGTAGTTTTCCCCTCGGAATCAGGCGCCGGCTACAGTATGCAACTGGGTGAAGGAATTATTCTCCCCGTACTGAAACAGGGCACACCATAGGCGCCCGTAAGATGCATACAAAAACAGCAGTTTCCTGAGGCAAAAAGGGATGAGAATTCCGGCAGATAAAATAATTTGTTTCAGTGAATTGAAAGAGGAATCACACCCTCCTGACCACTGAAACAGATAATCCTTTTTCAATAGATGTAAAAGGGTGCGCAGAATGTAGTCGTAAAGTTAGATATGTGGCGCGCACGAAATTAAAAATCACACAGAAAGAGTTAATATTGCTTTTTGTTTTTGGGTGGGGAAATCGGTGATGGCGGACACATTCCATGGCGAAAATTCTACGGATTCTCCCAATACCACGTTGCCGAGTATTTCTAACTTCGGATAACACGTTATACATTTCAAAGAGTTTAAACGCAAGTTGGTGATTCAGAGCCGAAGAGAAAAGATTTTCAGTATCTGTAGGGTCTGCGACCAAGATGACACTACGTGGAGAATGACATCATCCATGTAATGACTGAGGATAGAGGGTGGTATTCCCTCGGGAACAATTCTCATAAGCAAACTGAGTTGAGAGGAATTTGTCTACAGCCCTATTGGGCAAGCGTAATGGTGAAATCGCATGAGGCTAAAGTGAAGTCGGTTTTGTGCTAGGATTCCATTGTGGATGAAAATAAACTTGAGAAAAGTAAAGGGAGAAAAACATTCCTTTTCTGCTATATTTGCTAAGATTTTCTCTATATTTGGACAACTAGTTCCTATGGGGTTTTGATCTTGTTTATTCCTCTGATGTCACAGATGAATCTGTAGGATAGCCCTTTTTTTACCAACATAACCGAGTTATTCCATGTTAACCTAAACAAAGCTCTATAATCTTTGATTCACACAACTTGTCTAACTGTTTCTTAATTTTAGGTCTGAGCTGGAGCGGAGTGGAAACTGTTTTACATTCACTGGGGGACTGTTACCCACGTCAATAGTGTACTTGAGGAGTTCTGGCGTCTCAAAACAAGATGATTAGTTATAAAAACATCAACAAACTTAAAAATAAGGCTGCGTAATTTTTCTTTTTGTTCATTCGTCGTGTCAAGGCTACCCTTAATAATGTCTGGGTCTGCTGAACGGGGGAACACGTGGCATTTGCGGATCTCCTCCTCTAGTTCTTTTGCCGACATGCAGGATGGGGTACTATACTGGCCAACAGATTCTCCTCATCGCCTTCCGTTAACTAGGCACTGTTTCGCAAGGAACGGGAGTTCCTACGGTAGCATAGCGGAGGAGACAAGCTGTCCCCTCTGGGGTGTTATAAAGCATAATTCTGGAATGCGGGCCGCAATTAAGTAGGGGCCGACCTAAGGTCAATTGAACTAAGGGTATCTTCTTGGTTGTCCAAAATTAACTATTCGTTCTTTCCCTGAAAATGGATAATTTTGAGTGGTACACACAAGGTCGCCTTTGATTTCAGTTTTACATTTCGAGTGACTACTATTTTTGACTGGACTCAAACATTTGTGTTTGGAAGGCACTACCGGGTAGGACGTAGCAATTTCGTGCGGGGTCTAAAAAACAGTCCGGTGCACATGCGAAGGGCATTAATGTTAATTCGTTTGATCTATGGTCAACTGACGCATACTGGAATCTGAGGAAGTCCAATCCAAGAATCCCGTAATTTTTGTTAATAGAACAGAGGGTAAAATACTTGGCGATTATTTTCATATTTATGATCGCCATTTCCTCACTAACTACTCTATTCTCTTATATTTCCTTCAGATACGTCTGGATAGGTATTTTATTTGCAAGCTTTGGACACAACACAGGATTCAAAATGGAATGTTGGACCCCTCGGTCAGTCATAACTTGGCATAGCTTGTTATCAATTAGGTCTGTTACAAAAGAAAGGTTGCTCCGAACTGACATCGGGCAATAAATTTTTGGACCTCATATCGTGGTCCCGTACCGAAACGAGACTCCCGTAGTGTCATTCACTTGAGTTGCTGTTGTTCCCACCCCTCTGTCTGTAGTCCCTGGCAAGGTGATTCTCACCTCTACATTTGTAGCAAACCAGTGTTCTCTTGTTAGAGAAATTTCCCCTATTATTACCTTACAGTTATTAAACATACAAAAGGTTGTCAAAGGGTTTTGGTGGTTTCAACTGCCTGGACCATGCCTTGGAGGCGTTCGATCTCTTTTTGAAGACTGTCCAGTCTCGGGTTGATCATTGTTGTTTGATTTACCGGAGTTGGAATAACGTGTGAAAAAGGCGAAGGCGAAGTCTGAGTGGTTGGTGAAGTACATATCACACGTAGTAAACTGAGAGAACTTGACACAGTCGGTTGTGTAAGATGGTGTTGCAAATACACTGGCAGGAAATTGCTTAGGGTAGAGATATGTGCCGGTGGGTACAATGTTGAAAAAAGAGAAGTTCGTAAGAAAAAGGCACTGACGGATCTACATTTGGCTTTAACAACTGGTTTAATTATTCCAGTTCTTCACGTCTATGCTCCGTCACTGCATAGTAATTTTTGTCAATGTTTTGTATTTCTGAATTTAGCTTATCGACCGTGGATACATTCTGGAAGCTACTCTAAACAAAAGGTCACTCCTGAGAGCTTGATCCAAAGATTTTACTAGGCAACCATTTGACGCTTGTGGGAGATGCTTGCAGATACATCTTGACTTACCCATAATGTAAGAGTAAGTCGATTCTCCGATTGCTTGCTTACATGCACGAAGTACTTCGTCGGTTCAAATTTTCTATTTTTCTCTGGTGAAATTTTTTTGTGAAAACAAAAGTAAAAACGGTAAAAACAAATGAAAAAATCTCTATGCTGAAAACTATTTATGAAACAGAAAAGAAAAGTAAAAATTTTCTGTGAAAGTAAAACTAAAAACTTATTGTGACAGCAATTTTTTTTTTTTATTGGATAGTATGTTGAAGTTGTAGTTTACAACTTCCATCTTCAGGCAATGTTTGTACAAGTATATTTAATAGTCAATAAATACTGACTTGAAACTAGAGTTGTTGACAGGTTTTTAAACAAAATGCAAATCAGAATACTTGTTAAGTTTTCATTGTAACACCGTTTTCATAGAACAGGAAAAAATATCTAGTGTGGTTTGTCTTTATGTATCACTGTTTTTGTATTACTAGTATCCAGTCATAATATTTTGTACCACTTAACTTCCATTACCACACTCCAAGGAGTTCCCTTTCTGGTAACAAACAGTATGCTTCCAAGGAGTCCCCTTTATGGTAACAAACAGTAAAATAATCACAACTTTGATCAATCAACCTTGATTTTTCATTTAATACATAACTGTGCAAGTATATTTCTCTATTTCCTGCTAAATAAAAAGAAATACGAAGTCATGCCGAGTCAGTCCTTTAAAGCCCAAATAGCACAAAACCTGCCCCGGGACATCCTGCGGCGCTCCCACCCGGGACCACGGGACGATCCCGGGATGGTCCCACGTGATGCCCGGGACGGCAAGGGACTTACGCGGGAATTCCAGATGTCCGCTTAAGTCCCGAAAAACGGGACGACCCGTAGGACTCCTGTGGGAGTCCTGCAGGATCAAATCAATGGAACATCAGAGGAAATCCACTTGTAGAACAACGGATGCCAACGGGATTATCTCGGGACGATCACATGGGACGCCCGAGACATTCGTGGGATCCTAATGGGAATTGCATGGGACGTCTTAACGGAAACCCGTATATAGGATAAGTCACTGGTCGTGAGGTATTCTGCCACGATAGTGCTCCTAGAAATGTCAAGGTGAAGCTAGTGGCTATCCTTGGTTGTCCCAAAACGCCAATCAAATGACTATGGGTATCCACAGGTATAATGAGACAACTTCCATTCGATAGAACATGCAAACGTACAGAGACCACCAAGCTGATTATAAACTCGAGATGCACAAGGACTTGAAGAGAACGATGGAAGAGGATCAGTACAGAAACAAGCAACAAGATTTATTGAAATTTTGCAAAGATCGCGGTTTAATAAATTTGCGTACCCAATGTTGAAATTGTGGGAAGGAGGTGAAAATAAGTGGAAGGAAAACAACATATCGTTTTCGTTTACCTAACCTAACTCCAACTTAAAATTCTTATGAATTCCTAGCAAGAAAGTAGTGGGAGGCAATTTCCATTATGGAAACATGGTATTTCATGCATCTCGTTCATAGTAGAATTGGAGGGACTCTCATAAATTTTTGACGTGTACAGTGCTTCTCTAACTAGTTCGGCAAGCTTACAGTACCAGTACACAACATTGGCTATGAATTCTAGTATTAACGAAGGTCAAAGTCTTACTACACCATTCCTCGCAAAATATGTTTCATTTAGTATTTCTAAAGCAAAATAACCTAGCATACTCAGTAAATGTCTTGCGTGGAACAATGCTTCCAACCAGTCCTGCAAATTCAGTACTGTCATTACCATTGTAAATCTCGTTAAAACAAATAATTACCATGATGGCAGACTGGCACACGATTTTGACTTCTATGGAAGGAAGTGCTCATGTAAATTATTTAAATGGATTTTACCTTCAGGCAGACACCAAGTCATTTGGTTCATTATAACAAAACAATGTATATTTGTTTCTTAAGACTTGGGTACCGTTAAGACTCATGAATATAATTTAGCTCTGAGTAGTAAAAATTGATATTAGCCTGCAACGCTGTGTTAACTGCTAATAACTGAAGTTACTAAAATTAAACAACTAGGTAATCTGCATTTGAAATCTAAAACTATTTTATACTCATTTAACTTTATTTTAATTTAAAATTCAACTCTTTTTAATAGATAATCACTCTAATTACTTCTCGCGCCGCGAATCCGCTATCCCCATTATGAGAAACAAATGAATGGGGGCGTTCTTAATCAATTAGTATCTCCTAACTCCAACTCCCTTCGGGTAGGAAATATTAAAGGTACCTTCGTTTCTTGCTCCGAAGGAAATGGTTTCGTACGTTCTTCGACACGCGCGATATCTGTTGATAAATGTGAGAAGATATCTTAACTTCCGCTATTATATCCATACGTCGATTGGTACTGTAAACATATAGAAAAAAATCGCAAAACACATTTATTCCCCAATAGTAAGAATTACAGGACGCACAACAATAAATTAGTATGATTCCAAAAATACATTTGGTTGGAATGTTGCGTGCTATGTCCGCCAGAACTTTGTGAACAAATATGAAGAAACCCAAATTGGTGAGTGTGTATTTAGGTTTTCACGATTTGCTCTATTTAACGTAAAATATATAGGCTAATGCTTTTGTAAAGTTGGAGAGGTGGCGTCTCCCTATTGGGGTTCTGGCGGAATTACTAGCTGCAACATTCCTTCACATGTAAAAAGCAATGCATCTCTGTGTGTTGCGTTTAAAACAAACTGATGTGTAATGCTAAAGTGACTTTATATTTCGTGTGTACTATGTACAAAGGCCCAAATGACCTTTCAACGTTTTTGAATTACCGAGAAAGAAAATCAAATAACAATGGGGCGTTGTGTGTTGACAATTTTATAAATATCTAGTGGCAACCAGCAATCCATAAAGTATTTCGAAAAGGTATGTCATTATTTCGTTAAATACGCACTTGAGTTGATCAACACCCATTAAACATGGTAGCATGCGTAAGAATACTTATGAATACATTCCGTGTCAGGGTTCGATTTGCTATAAATTACGAAGGGGTGATCCTAAAGCTAGTGGTTGCTGGTAAGTTTCAAAATATTAGCTGAATGGATAGAAATACAAAGATTTTATCCCTGTTGGCATGATATTCAGAATCAACAACCGGTGATAAAATACTCACGCACCAGAGAAGATCCCCAACATCCCTTCGGCAAATCGAACACAGCTTTGTGTTATGAATGAACGTCCACAAGAAAACACTGACAGTATCTCGAGAGAGTGGAAGGAGTTAGTTAAAGTTAGATTAGACATGTTCCTGTAGACGTGATGTACATGGCGTTTAAAAGTCACTGTATGGGCTTGCCCCAATGTGCAAGATGCTAAATAGTCCCTGGTTTTTCTCTCCCCCTTTCAATTTTATTTCACCTTTCAATGACTCGAAACATTGTGTTTAGATGTGACAAAGATATGGGGCTCTCCCGTATGGGGAAGGGCGTAAGGCATAATGCTGTTACCGCCCATACAATTCATTTTATCTTATCGAAACATTGTATACTTACTGTACTCTACATTGTGATATTGCTTGTCCTAATCTTCAAATACGCTGTATAGTAAAATAGTCAAAAGTTTGCGGGATGTAGATAACTGCATTCTAAATCTTCGTTTTCTATACACCTACATATCAGGCGCTTAGGGACTTGAGGAGGTATACGAGGGTGAACAATCTGAGTATTTCCTTCAAACTCACTTTAAGATGATAATGCAAAAATCTGCAATGCAATGATGCAAATGCTATAACCAAGATTCCTAGTTATTACCAGGTGAACATGAAGTGATAATAGAATAGATATGCTACTGTGAATTATAGAAACATGGAATTTGTCAGATCCCCCTAATGGTGATGTAACCCCCGAATTGTCAAGTACACGGCCCTAACTTAATTTTTACTGGAAGTGTGTGGCATAATGTAGATTAATACTCTTTATAAAATATGGAACAATTCAACTTGCTTCTCTCCAATTTTTTCTTTACTTCCCCAAACTAAAAATAATGACTGAATCCCTGGATAGAAATGTTTCATCACTTTTGATTTAGAGGTGTGAAATCTATAAGCTGCGCTAAAATTAAATCGACCACTGACTCGACTCAACTCGAGTATTTACTGAGCACCGACTCGACTCTACTCGAGTCGTTGAAATCGAAATAATTAGAAAAAACTTCTTAAAGACATTATATTCTTAATCAATTTGTACTAAAGAGAAAAACAATATTTTGTTTCTGTATGCCTAAAAAGAAAAGCATGCGGCGCGTCATTTCAAGAATTTATGAAGGGACTGTATGTGAGAGAGCGCCCCATGCTTTTCCTTTTAGGTATGCATAAGCATTTTTTCCTTTTTAGTACGAATTGATTAAGAAAAATGTCTTGAAAAAATGTTATTATTTTTTTATGTTAATTTAGTTTCACTATTTGCTGTTTCTTTCCTACTAACTTTGGAAACAATGATGCTAGAAAGCATGATTGTTGATGTGAAGTTAGTTTACTGATCTCTCTGGCAACGCAATTTGTTGCTCTACATTTTCTCGAATAAATAAACAAGTAAATAACCGAAATAGCTGTGTATAAATTATGAGGTAAGATAACTTTGCATTACTATGATATCGTTCACTGACTCCTTTTCTGATGGTTATATCAATCCGCTCGGCTCGAGCGGCGAGTCTAACGCTCGAGTCGAGTCGTCACTCGAGCTCGACTCACTGCATGTAACCGAGTCACAACGTGAGTCTCTCTGAGCAGCGACTCGGTTGGACTCGAACACATAGTGAGCGCCAACTCGGCTCGACTCGAACACATAGTGAGCGCTGACTCGACTCGAGCACATAGTGAACGTCGACTCAAGCAGTTGTGACCACCGACTCGAGTAGGTACTGAGCACCGACTTGACACGAGTCTGACTGAGTCGCGACTCAAGCCGTTGACATCCCTACATCGAACATGTGAAGGCCAGGTGAAATTTGATGCTTTCCAGTATTTTCTGTGCGTCTTTCTCACAATATTTTTGTTTTTATTACACATATACGTACAAAATTCTACGAATTTCTAAATGTTCTTGCTAGTAATCATCATGTGAAACATCTGTGGGATTCCCATGGGAGCAGTCCCATGATTGTCTAAGGCAGGATCATCGGATCACCTATTTCTTTATGGGATCATCGTGGGTCATACGGGATCAAAATAGGCGCTCCCGTAGAGGTCTTGTGCTATGAGAGTTCGTATTTCTTTAGCAATCTTTCTACTTCAAATATGTATTTTAAGAATATTTCGTTGCAAGCAGTTCAGTTCTGATAAAATCTAAGCAAGTGACCCTTTCTACTATCAAGTACTCCCCCATATGACATTATTCTTCTATTTTCGGCTATAAATGACACATGAGAACTAGATTTCCACATAAACTATGTGCTAAAATGTACCTTTCGTATTCCATTTAACCAAAAATAGCACTTGTTATTGATAGATTGTGCCCAAATTTGCCCTTTCCATGATAAATCGTTATAAAAATACAATTCAAAGATTTATTTCTATTAGAATTAGATGTTGAAATGTCACTTTCGTGTTATCTATAGCTAAATACGGTCCTAAGAAGTAGGAGTTTGGTCTCGAATCAGTCCGAATCAGTTGTTCCACTTGAAAACAAAGTCGGAAACCGTCTCACATACTTTTGCATGCTATCCAAAGCAATACATATCCGTAATCAGTAAATATTTGGATTTAAAATAACTCTGTACACATAGAGTAGCGGTACACTTTAATTTCGTCTCTGGAGCGTTAAGTGCCCAAATAATAGCGATATTGCAGTAATTTCTGCTTACAGCGGTTCGGATCGTATTGTTATATATGTAAATTACTCATATTTCATCGTCTGACGAATTAACATCTTGGTCAATTGTGTAAACGGTATTGGTTACGGACTCGTATATAGCTATATTCTTACTTAAAAATAGATATATTCACATATGTATATATATTTCTTTATATAAAGCTATCATTAGATAGATATCCCTGGATATTTATCCTAGCTAGTAGATATACTTCTAATATCTCGTATGAAGCTTTGCCGTTTTCGAACCATAGTCCTGTCCCGTATCTTTATTCAACAAAAGATGCATGTCTCATAGAAAACATGTCTTTCTTACCTAGACTCGCAAGATCAAAACACAAAGTTTCTGCTTGTCTTGATATATGAACAAAGACCGCAAAGAATAAAAAGACAACTATTGCGTGCAAAAACACCAACAGATGTGAAACCAACAGATGTCCTTCCTATTAAGTAACAATTGAAACGTCTGGTCAGACACCATTCTTCCCCCCACCCACAACTCTAAGATGACAAACTTCCGGCGCACAGAAACTTTCCGTCCCCATGCCGGGTCACAAGAGGTTAAATTTCAGTCTGTGTGTAAAGAACAGAGTAAAGGTGACAACATAACAGTGCTTTAAAAACCATTGGTGAAGTAATAATTGTGGGAAATTGTCAAAACTCGCAATTAATGCGCGTTAGATGTCGCACTTCCTGGGACATATCTGGCTTCAACATATCTACAGTAGTTAATTAATTACGCAATTTATTGATTGGAGTGAAAGGGGAAAATAAAATAAATGTCTGTTTTTTCTTTAAACTTCAAAAGGAAGAAGAGAAGGGAAGATTCTCCAGGTGTTCGCTGTTTATTGTCTCTGCAAGCACACTATTCACAAACAGTATGCTTGAAACAGTGGCGTTCTCGACTTCGAGCAACACTTGCGAAGGCGTGCAGATTGGAGTCATGTTGTCGGTCATCTTGACTCAGGTTTTGCACATATCTATTGTAAATTTTTCTCAGCCTATAACAAATCCTTTCTACTCTGAGATGATTAAATGTTTTAAATCAATACAGATTCACTAAATTATTAATATATTAATAAAGTAAGGGCACTTAACTGGATTAAATTATAAAAAATAAATATAAGGACACAAAATATAACATGTACACCAAATGTCGGAAAACATGTTATCAGTTTGATCATTGATTATTTAACATATTGATACTATTGACCATTACATAGAGTGGACTTAAAAGTGGGTACCATATTGATCATTGATTATTTATTATATTATTATTCTCCGCCACTGTATAAATCATGGTCACTACTATAGTGACCGACTCCACTTTTAAAATTATTATTATTTTGTGTTAATTTTATTTAATTTTATTATGCATTAAATTTTATTGCAATTATTCTAATTTATTTTAAAATACTTAATTATGTTGAAAATTCTCAGGAAAAATAAAGATGGCGGGCAGAGATTTTCAACGCGAATCCTTTTAACATTGAGCAAATTATGATGTGGATGAGCTGTTCCACTTTCCTTTAAGCGGCCATCTTAGTTTGCGACTAGGAAGGCGTCACTCAATCAGCACGTACATGCGCCAATATTACGATTACAACGGTATATCACGGCAATGAACTATAATAACCTCAATAAATTTCATCATCCTGAAAACCATATAAAAAGGGCCACGGAGCTAAGAAGGCATTCTCCAACAACATTAGCGATGACATGGTGGTTTTGGAACGCCGTTGCTCGAACTCAGTTCGAATCGGTTAGGTCCCATAATAATGTGCTGTCATCTTCCGAGAGAACAGTGGAAATCTATTCACCCGGAAAACATAGACCCGATAGATATACAAACCCAATGCTTGGATTAAACTGTGTTACAAATTTCAACTTTTTTTCTGCATCACAGACGAAACATGGTGTCCCTAAGTAATTCGCACCCGCTGATTCCAAAAATGAGCTCCAAATTTACGTAACACGTACTGTTTTCTTGATACACAGGGTGGTCCAAAATTAAGGTACTATTTTCCGTATTTTCACAAAAAGTGCTATTGAATGAGTAGATCGGTTTATTACTTCAAACTATTACTGTTAAAAATGACAAAAAACATTACACTAATAACGAAAAACAAAAAAGGATTCATCAGAGTTTGTAAAACAGACAAATGTTTAGGAACTTGCGGTTCCTACTGGTTAAAGTGGTTTCTTTTCGACTGACGTTTGTATGATGAACCTTCTGTCTCTCTGTAGCGGATCCAACAGTAGTCGGCCAACATTGAGATGTGACTATGGCCCTGGTAACGTCTTTCCATGTCACACACATCCTGATGAAATCTTTCCCCCTGCTCGTCGCTTACTGCTCCCAGATTGGGGGGAAAGAAATCCAGATGACTGTGTAACAGGTGCAGCTTCAGTGACATTCTGCACCCCAGTACATCGAAGGTGTCAATAAGATCAGTGACCAGCTGGTCATAATTTGATAACTTTCTGTTTCCCAAGAACCCACAGCATACTACTGTGAATGACTTGCATGCTGCTAGTTCAATTGGATTCATCACGGCCTCAAACTCCTTATCCTTAAGGAGACTTCTTATTTCAGGTCCTATAAAAACACCTTCTGTCACTTTAGACTCACTCAGCTTGGGAAATTTTGTCCTCAGGTAATTGAATGTGTTCCCATCCCTCTCCAAAGCCTTCACAAAAACTCTCATCAACCCTAGTTTGATATGCAATGGTGGTAGGATAATTTTGTCTGCAGGTACTAGAGGGTTTTGAAGGACGTTGTTTGCGCCAATGGTATGATTAATTCTTCTTGGCCATTCCTTTTGTACGTAATGTCTGGCTTTGTTGCGGCTG
The DNA here is from genome assembly GCA_022664845.1 of Lepisma saccharinum. Taxonomy (NCBI): domain Eukaryota; kingdom Metazoa; phylum Arthropoda; class Insecta; order Zygentoma; family Lepismatidae; genus Lepisma; species Lepisma saccharinum. Next base: position 16,381 of record JAGDQP010015579.1, read on the forward strand.
TCCCAAAGGCACAAGAAACAACAGTACTTAGTGTAGCCTCCTTGTAGGCCACTAACAATTGCCACAACCTTAGGATCACTACAAACACTCCAATTGTGGGCTTCATAGTTGATTTCTTTCAGCATTGTTTCTATGGTGTTATAGGTCTCCTTCATGCCAACAGCATATGCTACTGCAAGCGAGGGTAACTTATTGCCGTTGTGTAAAAGCACTGCTTTAAGACTGTATTTTGAGGCATCTACAAAAAGACGCCATTCTATAGGATCATAACTTACTCCTAGTTCTTTGAACAAACCAACGATGTCTTTACATATGCACATTGAATTTGTCATGGAAAAGAATGCTTCCAACTGTTTAGTGCGACACCTATACACTGATACTTTTGTTCCTGGCTTCAAAAGGTTCCACTCTTGCAACCGAGAAGCAAGAATTTCAGAGTTTCTTTTAGTTAGATTAAGCTCACGTAGTAAATCATTGAGTCTTGCTTGATTTACAAGAAGCGGAGAACTATCAACATCTGGAGTGTATTCATCTGACGAATCAGAGGATGTAATCTGCTCTTCAATCTCTTTCTCATTAGCAGCAGTAGACGGTGGAGATGGAACTGGAAAATCTTCCTGATGTGGTACAGTTTTCACTACTGAGGAAACATCAGCATATGCAATCAAATTCCTTGTCTTTGAGGAATGGCCTTGAACCTTTGTGAGGCAAAAGTAACAATCTGTCACGTGGTCCTTTGGTTCAGCCCAATACACAGGTACCGCGAACTTCATCACTCTGTTCTTTCCATTCATCCACTCACATAATGTGACAGCACATGTAACACAGCATTTATGTGGCGCAAAATTTTTATCTTGATCGCCAACTGGGCAACCAAAGTAAAGCCTGTACGCTTGTTTCACTTTGTCTGTAATATTTCTTCTTTGTGAACGAGGGGTGAATAGACCACAAATATAACAAAAAACGTCTGGGCTGTTTTTACAGCCACGAAATCGTGTTGTCGACATAGCCAAGTTAAGTAAAATCACAAATTTATCATAAACAAAATGGCCATGTCATTTATCACAACATCACAGTTTTAAACTATAGTAAACAGTATTAAAATTGACTTCAACAATGATTTCTCATACACAAACATGCAACAGACCGTCCCACACCGCGTGTAAACAAAACCAATAGCAGGAATACGAATACATCCGGTAGTGTTGCCAACTCATAAGGCGAAAATTTCCCAATACCGGATATGACGTCACACGTGTATCATGGAAACGTTACGTGTACGTGAAAAACTGATTGCAATTTGGAATCAGCGCACTCAAATTAGTAAAGTACACATGTTTGCTTCTCTGATGCAAAATAGCTGTAACACAGTGTTATCCTTTGATTGTTACTCAAGCAATACAGTGTATAGGAGATATCCAACATTACATCTCACACAGTATTGCACAAACAAAAACGGTGAATCAAATTATGACACCAGTCACTTTAGGAAAAAAAACTTCTACGTTTTTCTTTTCGGCATTTGATTTACAAAGCGAACAACAAAGGTTAGACGTACTTCAGACGTTTAAAAATAAGGCAATTGTTGCACTTTTAGAAGCGCAATATTTTTAGAAGACTCTTTTATATTGCAAATTACATCTACAATATACACCACTATTGAGTTTGTTGTCATTAGCGATGACAAATCCACATTTTAGGTGCAAAGTTATCAAGTGGAAATTACAGCTGATATAATTTACATTCGGCAAACGATAGCATACGATTCATAAAACTGCTAACACGATGCAACCATGGATGTTACAGCTATGTCCGTTTTATGCTGCAAAGATAGTACGATCTATTCGTCTTTGTGCTCCGAAATATTCACGTTCAATTACACTAGCGCCGGAAAAGGAAACAAACCGTCGAGAAATACTTTTCAATTGTGCAAAGATATTTTCTGACAAACAGAAATTTGTACAATTTTGTAAGTAATTGACACAGAAAATTTTGGCTTTTACCTTGCTTATTAAATTTAAGGCAGGTAATGCATTTTCTTTCCGGATGGAATTTGTGGATAACAATAACATACAATTTAAATTAAAAGACATGTAATGTGGACGGGAAAATCTGCAATAGCTTACGTTCATGCCGGTTAACACTCGTAGACGCGAATACCGGGAAATCAATTCTAGCAACTCTGACGATAAACGACATTCTGATAATACATCTGAATCTAACGAAAGTTACAGAATGACGACTCCAATCGTAATTGTATACAACAGTAGTTTACCGTTGCCACGATTTAGCTCTAAAATAGGGTCAATCGATTCCTTCTTCAAATCATTTAAAGATGTGGCCAAGCAAAATAATTGGTCGCAGGAAAAATGCAAAGAACTACTACCTACAACATTTCTTTTTAAAGATAGGGATAGGATACAGGTGTGCATAGATAAAATAGCCTCCAAGACTTGTCTTATGACAACTTTAAGAAGAAAATATTACAAATATTTAGGAAACTGAGTGCTAAGGTTGATGTTGGAATGAAATTACGCGAAAGAATACAGCGAAAACGTGAGAATGTGACCAACTACGTCATAGATATTCAGGCTTTAATAGCAAAATTTGATTACAACATCAATGAAATCACAACCGTGAATCTTATTATCAATGGCTTGAGATCGTAATACCTTGAACGAATAGGAAGTAAAACATTTCCAACAGTAAATGAACTTCTTACGGAACTGCAGGTAATTGAAACAACACGTTATATAGTGCGCAGCCAACAACGTAAAGCTTGTGTAGAAGATAGACATAAGAGGAAAAACCATTAAACAAATTATTAACAAAATCATCCGTTGACGATATACCTCGACCGAGACCATCTTTCCTATTAACATTTAAATTCCATAATTTACTTTAGTACAAATCCTTTAATTTCAAACAGCTTACCTTTTACTTCTAATTAACCAATACGGACCTTACGATTTTTTTTTGTATAAAATAACACTAATATACGCATCCACCGAGTTGAGAAACGCGAAAGTTCATCATCTCACCGACTAACATCTTACCTCCCCGGAAGAATGAAAATCTAAACCCCTTATCATTTAAGGTACATGACCTCAACTGACCGCCTCATTAAACGACAGTAGGACTCTACGACGGAAATCACATTTAAAACCCACCCAACAACAACTTCTTATTCTTTTCACCACACAATTGGCATATAATAATAATAATGTTTCGTTTATTCCCCAAAATTAAATTATATTTTTATTACGAAATTATTTAAGAAACGAAGACAGAAATTTGTGCTATCCAGTACAAAATTTAGACCCATTGATTTATTCGTAACCCTTATTCCTGAGACAGGCATAAGCTATACTACTAATGTCAATTCCAAAACTAAATTATATGTTACCGAACAACCCAATTAGGAATAAGATATTATATCCAAACAAGCACTCTGTACATGAATTCCCTTTACGTCATAACATCGACAAAAATAATTACAAATCGCCTATAAGACGAACAATATTTTATTTATGATTACAGTATAATTACATCGATAAGAATATTAATCGATTTTTGATTAACATCAAATCCTTCCATTCTAACACCCTTTATCCAGCTTAAGCTAACATAGATTTTACGTGAAAAGACAGACGTACATACTATAATTATGTACCGATATGGATTTTGAACGAATATTAATTTAGAAATTACTACATTCATACCACCCAATATTTCATAACATCGTACAACGATAAGTTCACGACTTGAATACAAGAATTGTACCCACAAAAACGCCATAACCCTACATCCCATCCCAAACTTGTAAATATGTATCATAATTATATTTAATGTAATTAATATTTAATCAATAATATAACGTTTACTTATGATCAAGGTGAACATATTAATGTTCTCCATTGCATTTTCTTCCCATTATTTTATGTAACCGTAGAATAGAAAATATACCCGCAATTATTTTTAGTAGTAGTTTAGAGAGAAAAACATGGGACAAGAAACCGTAGTCAGACTGAACTAAAAAGTCATCACCCTACCACCCCATTCCATTGACACGGAAGAATTCCTTAAAAACGCATTTTCTTTTAAAATGTTATGTAGTTTAGTATTTAATATATATATGTAATTTAAATCAGAGCATATGTGGTTCATTTCCAATATTATGTAAGCATTGGTTGTAAACCAAGGAACTATACCCTTTTCTTTAGTTATATTTTCTGTTTAGTTTTACTTTCAAATAATTATATTTTATAGAGGCAATTTGTACAAATAATTATCATATATTAATGACACAACTTGCTATTTTTAACGTAGAATCTCATTATTGCTCTATTACTTTATTCTTTTATATTCCTACCCAAAATTATACACTTTGAGACAAGACTACCTTTAGTAGTTTATTTGAATTTTAAAAGTCACATTTCAATACTGTGCTGCGTACTTTTTTAAAAAAAGCAGAGAACATGCTATAACTGAGCTTTCCGACAAATTTCGCTAACATTAATTAAGATCCATTGGAGCCAAATCCAAAACGATCCCTGTGCTGTATAAATATTACTATAAACATCTTTAACTGAAGTTTCACCGCTTTGGAGAAGAAATCAAGGAAAATCCAGCCAATCCTATTCTGGACATTTCAATGCAGAACTTATCATTTGGCAAATATCATCTCCAGATCCAGTTCCATATGGAAACATTACCTGGACAAGTTCGTTGCTCTGACAACCCAGTATTTTCGCATATACAATATATTGTTATAAATGAGAGTGAATTTGAGAAAAATCTTCATACCCCCAATAATGAACAAGTGATAGCAAAATACTATTGTGATACAAGTGATACATCCAACCAAATTGTGTCACTGTGCAGACCATGTTTCACTCCAATTTTGAACCTTCCAGAGAAGATATTATTATTACATCCCAAATATTGGACTACTCGAGGAACCTTCATGAAGGAAATTTAATTTGCAATCACCCCTTCAACAATAATAATTCAAACCCCATCAGGACCAGTTACCCCGAAGCAGATTGAAAAACCAGCCCCATATTTATCAGTGATCTACAAACCACAACATAAACAGTGATTTTAACCCCAGTTTAATCCCAGTGAAAGTTTTTATCACTGACCGAGGTTTTATACCCACCCTTGCGCAAATAATGTAAGAATACTGTATATTTCTATAGTGATTAGTATGGAAAACTTCAATCCCAGTGAGTGTAACACAAACTTTCAAGTGAGAATTTACAATACTTAAAGTGTTTGCATTTACCCCAGTGATCCCTATAAGACCATCACCCGAAGTGTATAAACAGTGAACTTAGTGAACAATGAATCTTTGAATTTTGTACTTTTAGTGAAGACGAACTTTCCTTTTAACATATTGTACAGTGAAAACATTTTAGTGACATTTTCCAACGTACAAATGACCGTAACCAGTGGACCAAGTGAAACAAAATTGTTTTGACTGAACTGTGTGTATAATGTCTAATGCCGTAATTATTAGCCACTGAAGTGTTAACTTCGAACTTTGTGACTATTTGTGTATATTTGTCTATACCCAGAGTTCAACTACTTTTACTGTCTATCCCGTATTGCCATATTTATGATCGAGCAATAACCAATAATCAATATGCTTGTTGAATACTATTGTGATAAAACATGATTAATTATCAAATTACCGAAATATGCACTTTAATTTGGCACCATAAACTTCAACTTGCACCACTAGACGGTGGAAAAAGAAAATAAGAATACAAAACGAAACACTGGAAATGGAAGTGCTACACAGAAATGATGAACACTTAAAAACTATAAACTTTTCCAAAAAGTGCACTATTATAACCATTTTACACACAATAAGAACTGTAAAGTTTTCTTCATTCCCACAAGTTGTTCGTAGCAACACCAGCTTGAACTCAGTGATTGTTCTAGTTCACACGCAAATGCACCATACACACACATGTGTCTCGTGTGTCATGATAAACTTTATCTCGAACTTTTCCTAGCTCTACATTTTTGAACCACACAACCATCCTTCAAATACTTTTTTAGCTCTGTTAAGAGAGTAATATGTGTACTAGTGAATCTTCACGGACGTTCTAAAAGCGATGAATAAAATTGACGATAGCAAAGACTATAAAAATATCAATCAGTTATAATTTTGTTTCTATATATCTTTTAACAATGTATTCGTTATTGACTATTGTATAGTTATTGTAATTATACTTTATAAATTGTATAAAAACAAACAGAAAAGAAACGAAAAAGATAGGAAAAAGGACAATTATGTATTTACGGTAATTATTTTATATATCAATTCACTCTAGTAATATTCTATATCTTGAACATAATCTTGTGTTACTTAATATTATGCCAAATTTAAAATGTTATACAGAGTGTTTTCAAAGTGTTGAGACACATTTTTGTGACGAAGAATTTTATCGATCTTTCAAGTATAACCGAGTAAAATTCTTTTTTAAAAGAGTGGCAAATGTGATCGACTCCACTCTTACAATTATTATTATTTTGTGTTAATTTTACTTAATTTTATTATGCATTTTATTTTATTGCAATTATTCTAATTTATTTTAAAATATTTAATTATGTTGAAAATTCTCAGGAAAAATAAACACGGCAAGCAGAGATTTTCAATGCAAATCCTTTTAACATTGAACACATGGGAAAACACACACGTATACGTAAATTATGACGTGGATGAGCTGTTCCACTTTCCTTTAAGCGCCCATCTTAATTTGCGACTAGGAAGGTGTTACTCAATCGGCACGTACATGTGCCAATATTACGATCAGAGCAATGAACTATAATAACCTCCATAAATTTTATCATCCCGAAAACCATATAAAAAGGGCCACGGAGCTAAGAAGGCTCTCGATCGTTCGCCAACAACATTAGCGAAGACATCTCAGAAGGAAGCTCTGCAGCCAAAGTATTTTTTTTTATCAGAATCAGCTTCCTTTTTTCTTAGCAACTTTGAGAAGACGTCGGAATTACACAACTTTCAACTTACGTTTCCAAGGTATGTTTCTTCACTATTAAGATTTCCCTGTGCTTGTATAGCATATGTTGCCTGAATACGTATACGCTCTGATATTGATTTAAAATTAAATTCATTAGCCCAAATTTAATTCTTCAGTGTGTGCCGTGCGCTAATATTTTAAGACACGCCGTGCTGGAAATTTGCGCGTTTTTAAGGAAAATGTAAATCTAGTACCTTTTCATTTCCTAAACTTAAAACATAAAATCCCAATAGAGAAACCTATTTTCGTTTATTTCGTTGAACGTCCCTCTCGTTAAGTGCTTACCATTAATCTGAGTTACGCTTATTCTACGTTTGATTTTAGCCCCCAAATTGTTATGACAAAATCTACCAAATTAGGACTAATCTTTAGCTAAATTACGCTCTAGCTTAGCATCTTTACAAACATCGAAAATAGCAAAGATTGAGACGTTCACACTATAATTTAAGGTAAAAATTTTAATTTCAGAAACATCTCATGCAACGTGGGCGATGAGGGTGGACATGAAAACTCACCGTAAGAAAATCGGTTGACGCATGAAAAGCCGGCCTAAAAGCTTCCTATTATTGCACGGTTATGACTACTGATTAACAATAAATTGTTGTTGGTTAACGTATGGTAAACGGTTGAGAGCAAGAAAATAGTATTGTAAATGCAACCATAAAAGTACTGGTTCCAAAATAACCATATTCTATCGTGAAATTTACATTTCTATCGTCAATTCAACTACATCCTTTTAGGGTGCTGGAACTTTTGAATTAGGAATAGTTTATCTGCACAATACAAACACTGAAATACTGGAATATTACAGTGATTCTAATTTTGCTGGATGTGAAAGACGGGAAAATCAACCATGATGTACTTGCCAAATATTCAGGTGGTCATTAGTTGGATAAATCAACGTCAGAATATGGTGACAACGTCTACTACTGAGGCAGAACTGGTTGCAGCTACCCAAACAGAAAAGAATTTATCTAGTTTAAAGTACTCTTTCAAGAAATGACACGGTTACAGAAAATACATATGGATAACAGTGCAGTTTTTAAACTTTCTGAAAACCTTGAATTTCACAAGAGAACAAAGGATATTCAGACGAAACAGTTCTCTATTAGATAAAAGGTGAACTGGGGTAAACCAAATTGCTACAGAGAACCAATTGGACGATTTATTAACCAAACCGCTTATGAAAATCCGATTAGTATATCTGACTAAAAAGATAGGACTAGCGAACTGAGCGGTTGAGATGATGTACATAGATTAGTGATTTTTTTTCTTTTCTTTATTTGCAGTACGTAAGAACAGTACACAGAAAACTTGCCAACAAGGGAAAGTGTTACACTTATGAAAAAACGTGTAATTGTGTTTTCCTAGTTTTTGAGAGACTCGGGAGTCTTCGGCGTTCGATACGACCTCCCTCTAGTGATAGAAAGACTACTGAGGAAGAAGTAGTCATGGTGCAGATTTGTCTTACAAGTGCGTGAGATAGGAACTTTGAAGAGTAGTGTGATTCGTATAGTTGTGCTTCGAAGTAATCGCATGACAGTAAGAGTCGTGCATCGAGAAAACAAGAAAAATATGTGTGTGAATATATATTTAAAGCCTGTACACAGGACTTTAAAGTGAAGAGATGTTCAACAGACATGTAGAACCTTCGAGAAGGGGAAGGAAGGAACACACTTCCATAGATTGCAGTTCTAATGGGAGACTAATTTCCAGTACAATTCAGGAGGCACAAGATGGAGTCATCCGTGTTGCAGTCAGACGTGTACTGGTACTGGAACGCTGTTCCGGTACTGCTTTTTGTGAGAAAAATTCCAATTAACAATTTTGTTTTATGCTTATTTTTCACTTCACAGTCATTGGAATAATATATGGTAAAAAATGACACGTTCCGGTACTGTAAAAATCACGAGTGCACCCCTGATTGCAGTGACTATTGTACAATTGAGGTAAGGAATAACTTAGTCTTTATTTCTAGAGCATTATGTTGGTACTGGTAATTGCGTTTGACACCGTGGATACTCTGCTAATTAAAGTATAGACGTTTTAGTTAAAAGGAACACATGCTAGAATCAATGTGTCAAAAAGAGATTTATTACTTATTAGCTTACATATATCTAAAAGATAGTACTTTTTCTAATACAAGACAAAAACTCTACATCAGAAACAAGGGCGCCCATGTTTTGATTTTCAGCGGGGGAGAGAGAATAAAGCGGAAGTTTTTCTATGATTTACTAAACGTTATCAACAGGTTAATCACGACAGTATTTACTAAAATAAGGGCGCAAAAACTGTCATGAAATACATTAAACCTACCTTAAAATATATTGGAAGTTGATTGGGAATGCTTAAAATAGTATAATAATGTTAATGTTAGTTAGTAATCTTAATGGTATTATTTATGAAATATTTGTCAAATGTGTACCCTGCAAAAGAAACTCTTTTCCAATATATACGTTCTGGTTTACTAAACACGTTATTAGGAAGCTCAAGATTAAAACAACTTATTATAAAAAGTCTATATACAAAATCGAAAACTCCAAACCCTATTGTCAGGAATTTGTTCGATTGCGTAGGGAAGTCAAGAAACACATAAAAATATCCTATAAGACCTTTATATCAAACTGAAAATATTATCAACAATGTTCCAGGTCAACTGTGGAAATTTATTAAAAACAAAACATTTTCTACCAAATGTATTGAAATTTGGGGTCGGGATTTGTGTAACAACGAAGACATAGCTCATACCTTTCTATAGTTTTGTATCCTCTTTTCAACCGTTCAATAATTTTGATAGTAATTCTGCGTGTTACGAAGAAATTGGAATACTGTCTGTTGACCAAATACATTTGAATGAAATAGAGGAGGTCTATCAAGAATCTAAAATCCAAAACAACGGCTGGATGTGATGGTATACACTCCTACATAGTCAAATGATGTATTAATATATTTAAATATCCCCTATTGAATGAGTTCAACTTGGCAAGAAAAACATGTATTTTCCCTAACAAATAAAAATCTGCTTTAGTTTTTCATATACCTAAAACAGACGACAGACGAGAAATTACCAGCCATATGCCTTTCAACAGGTTATATATAAACGAATTATTAATCTTGTGAAGCCAGTTATCTCAGCTAAACAACATGGCAATGTTTCACAAAATCCAGGGTAATGAACTTCGCAATTATTACAGATTTTATTTCAAACTCGTTGGACGCAGGAAAGCAAGTCGATGTGATGTATATTGATTTTGAAACGGCGCTTGACAGAGTTCATGACATTGTATTATTAGGTAAGTTAAATCACTATTATTTCTCTCCAACCTTGATTAGGTTCATTTGTTCTTATCTAACTAATCGCAGACAGTCTGTTCTATTTAGGGAATGCAAATATGATGAATATACAGCACTGTCAGCAGTCCTGTAAGGCTCGAATCTTGGACCGTTGTTATTCCTCTTGTTCATTAATGACGTACCGTAATTCATACCGGATAATTAAGAAGTGTCATTTGCGAATTTCGTCACAAAGTATACGCTAAAATTAATTCCATGGCAGATGCCAAAAAACTAAAACATGGTTTAGATTACGATTAAAAAGTACCAGGTTTACAGGCGGGACCGTGGCTCTAGGGGAGGGGGTGTCATGCTACTAGTTTATGATCGTTGGCTTTTTGTCGGACGCTATGATTTAGAAAGAAACTGTGAGCTGTTATGGATAGAGATACAAGGAGAACGTTCAAAATTATTAATCGTCTGTTACTATAGAAACCCCAGCAAAAATATAAACTCTAGATATTTTATTCGATTCTCTCCTTGCTGCAATCAAAGAACGTGATATATGCATTTAACATACATATCAGCTGGGATACAACCATTGGTGCTGCATGTACTGATCAGCCGGATAGATGGTTCTTCGAATATTTCATTGAAGGTCTTGGTTTATCCCAACATAACATGTTTCCAACTAGAGGTAATTTTTTTCTCGATTTAGTTCTTTCCACCCTCGAAAAAGTGTAGGTCACTCCAGATAGGAATATTTTCGACACACCAGACCACCTGTCGTTAGACATTGAACTACAGTTTCCTCCCCCTCGTCGCTGGCGCTGTTCTATTCAACGAACGAGGACCCTGTGGAACAAAACGAATTGGGGCTTATAGACAGGTCCAGAAGTGAAAGTTTTTGGCTATTACGATCTAATTTGTATTGTTTTGCTTTTCTGGCGCATTTTAATCAACATAATGCGAACATCAATGTTACCACTCGAAAAATAGGGGAGAGTGTCCGCAATCTTGAATTCAAAATGGCGGCCATTAAAAAATTGAAAAATTTCTAAATGCTCAAAGGTAGTCGATATGGGTATCAAATTAAAGGATTTTTTTTTGGAGAACATAAGTATGTGAATTAGAGTTCTCCAAAACCTCCTATGAGGCCGAAATTTTGAATAAAAAATTGCAGATTTGTAAAAATCAACAACATTCAGAAAGTATTATGAAGATCGACAATATGATTGTCAAATAAAAGGAAGTTTCACAGTTAAACACATATTTGTCCATTAAAGTACTCTAAACCCATTTATGTGTCCGCCATTTTGAATTAAATATCACGCAACGGTGAAAACAAGCAAAACATTATTACTATTCGATGGGAAGTCATTAACAATTATGTAAAAATAATGGATTTCAATTGAGAAAACCATGTGGAATTCAAGACGGCGGATGCTGTGACTTTGAATGTAAATCTGAATAATTATTTATGTGATTTTTAATATTGTTTTTCATTATAATCATTTGAATTGAAAAATATTACTAACAGCACATGTAATGAACAATTGTATTCATATATAAAGAATTATTTGGCTTCATGTCATTTAGTCCTTTAATTTGGATAAAGTTTCGGTTGTTAATGGTTCTCTTTGGCTGTCACTAAACTATCTAGTAAATTTCAGTGTCAATTACGTACTCTGTCTCATTAAATTCACTGCTATCACAATATCTTGTATCATCACCACTGAAGTCACGCTCCTTTTCAGGTTCAGGTTTCTGCACAAACATTTTGTTCGAAGGTAGTTCAGGTCCATCATACCAAAGAGGTTCCCATGATCCACTCCTTCTTTTCCATCCATTTTCTTCAAGATTTAATTCCGGTATTAATGGTTCCATTGATCTTTTCCACTCTCTCTCAGAGTATCACCAGTTCACTCTCTTCAGATGCTCTTTGACACTCATAGAGTCTGGGGGAAGAGTCTGCGTTGTTCTGTTTCGCTTTTATTTTTCGTACAGTTGGATTCGAGTTTTGAAGTAGTCTTCATCCTCTTTTGCGTATTTTTTTATGCTTTTCTTGTGATATGCATAAAAAATACGGACAGCAACAGCCGAGAGTGAGTCTGATGGAAAACATGGTGTAAGTACTGCGAGGCCATATTCACCCAAAGTTTTTTTCGGCTGGACAGTGTTAATGGTTGCCATACCATCAATCAGCCATGTGGCATTCTCTGGAGAACGATTTTCCTTAGCTTTTTCTTCTTGTATCAAAAAATTTCGAAGTTTAGCTTTATCACCAGTTCACATGCTGCCATCTGGATCAGCAATTGATAGTGGTAAGCTGGTCACGCAATGTGAAAATGCTTCCTCTTTGTCTGAATACTGAGAATAAAGTAATCCAATGGCTTCTTTGTCTTCCCTGATTACTTCTACAGCTTTTATTGTCTTCTTCTTCTTTTCAAGTCCAATCATAGGATTGTTACACTTGATGGGTGCAAAAAAAATCTACTTGATTGGACTTCAATCTCTCTTTTATGAAGGTCCATCATAGCTGAATTTTCCTTCGCTATGAGATCGCAAAAAATCTTGTACTAATTTTGGTGGCACTTCAAATCCTGTGCATATATTCCTGGCTGGACCTTTAAAAACATTCTTATATTTTCTTAGTTCACGGAGTAGACAGGACACATGTTTTTAATTTAGCGTAGCAGCAGCTAAGGTCTCTTTTGAATGGACAGCTTTAGTGCAAGTCATAGTTCTTTCTTTCAGAGATTTCCTTAATTTTGCTAATGAGTGTGCATTTATCATAAAATTGTCGGCAGCTTCAACAGATGCACTATAGCCGCCTCTGTGAGGTCCACCTCTTTTACTCCTCTACTTATTGTAACCTCTATGATATGATCACAATGTATAGCTAAAAATGGGTCTCCTGTGAGGCTGGCAGAAAAGCCATCTAGCACTATATTTTGGTATACTGTATGGTTTTCTTGTTTTAGGTTCTCCATGTTGACATAAGAAATTGTCAAATATCTTGCATAATTGAGCATATAAAAAATACATGATAAAGAAGATGTTGAACCTGTAGATGAAGTTCAATATCCTGCTCGCGAGCTGCTCATATAATAGCTAGGAACTTACTCACACACAACATGTAGTCTGTAACCCATTGACTACATGTACTGCTTTCATCCTTTTCAGTAATGCAGAGCAGAGGTTTTCAAATTCCGAGTCAAAAAGAATGTTTTGGAGGTTTTCTGGGGATGGGTCAATTTTGAGCTGCTTTAACTTTTAGTACAGCTCACTATTTTGTGATGGCATGTTTTCTTCCAATTTGAAACGAACAAGGGCTTCAAAACTTTGTTTATGAAGCCTTGTACAGCGAGCATAATCACGACCTTCCAGAGCCCGGTCTACAGATTCTTCAGCTACAGCTCCTGACTGGGTCCACCATTCTCTCAAACCAAGCGCTCCAAATTGATGGTGTACCATAACGTCTGCAGCTGGAACATCATTTCCTGTGGCAGTGGAATTTAGTTCACTTCTCAGTCTCTCAGCAGCCTCCTTCACTGTACTTTCCTGGTATTGAAGGTGATATTCCATCATCTCAATCAAAGTTTTGGAAGCCGTCTCTGGCTCAACGCGAAAAGGACGACATTGTATCCAAGATCCATGTTGTTTCTTCTTCAAACGAATTTTTTGACACACAAAACATGATTGGTCGTTAAGTTTTTGACGCAATCCTCGGAAGGAATACATTTACATCTCTTTGCTGGAGGACTACCATTGGACTCTTCAGATTGTGTAGAATCTTCATCACACAAATTTGAGGCTTCTTGTTCTTGAGAATTACAATTTGTTTCTGGAGGGTATTTTGACTTCTTTCTCTCTAATTTTGTTCTTCGGGTAAACTTTTGTCTACATGTCCTATGAAATTTTCTAAATGGTTCTTTCCTGTTTATTCAGTCTCTAACTTTAGTAAAAGCACGCCAAGGAAACTCATCACCTGGAATTGGAAGTGTAGACCATTGTTTAGTATATTCTTGTAGAGGTTTCCAACCTCGTAGAAAAGCGTCATGAACTGCGTTTCTATTTCCCTTGTCCTCACCAAGAGGAAATTGACATAATAGGCAGATCTCATCACTTTGCAACTGAGCTACAGCAGAATCCTGCATGATTAAACTTTAACCCTCAATATCTGAAAATAAAGAAATAAGTAAAAAATATTATCCCATAACAAAAATAAACAATAACATTTATAGGAAAAAGTATAATTAAAGTTCGTGTGTTGTCCTCATTTACTCAGTTCGCAATTAAATAGTCTCAAAATATTTTTGAAGAAATTGCTGTAATCATTCTGTTCCCGGAAGAAATTTGTGAAAAAAATAAAATACATAAATTTCCCCGGGGAAATACATTATAATACATTATAACGTTATTAAAAATCAAAATTATATAAATGAATCAAGTTGGATAATGAGGCGTGTACATAATAGCTTCAAAAAGCTATTTATTTTCGTAATTTTAAATTCAAAATGGCGGACACGTGAATGGGTTTAGAGTACTTTAATGGACAAATATGTTTTTATCCGTGAAACCTCCTTTAATTTGACAATCATATTGTCGATCTTCATAATACTTTCTGAATGTTGTTGATTTTTACAAATCTGCAATTTTTTATTCAAAATGGCGCCCTCATAGGAGGTTTTGGAGAACTCTAATTCACATACTTATGTTCTCCAATAAAAATCCTTTAATTTGATACCCATATCGACTACCTTTGAGCATTTAGAAATTTTTCAATTTTTTAATGGCCGCCATTTTGAATTTAAGATTGCGGATACTCTCCCCTATTTTTCGAGTGGTAACATTGATGTTCGGTTTATGTTGATTAATTTGCACCAGATAAGCAAAACAGTACAAGTTAGATCGTAATAGCCGAAAACTTTCACTTCTCGACCTGTCTATTAGTGGCAACCGGGGTTGGCCGTTTCGCCTATTCTCGTTCCGCCTACTGACCCAAAGGCAAATTTATATCATTATCTTCATCTCATGTTAAATGTAGGCGAAACGTGAATTCCCGTTTTGCCTATTCCCGTTTCGCCTACGTTCTCTTAAAGAAGACATTTAGTGTCTGAGGGAATTTTCTTGCAACGATTCATTAATGAGATTATCCAAAAAAACTATCCCAACTTTGGTTTGCAAAGACGTAAAATTACCATTCTGTAGTAAAGTCAGTTCCTAACCTAGAGGAATATGTAAACAGTTTGTTTAATTTTGCTATGGAACATTTACTTAAAGATATCAACCCCGATTCCAAAATAGTTTTCACAATTGAAAGGAGTAATTGTAAGGAAAATAAGCCAATTTACGTACCATGGCGATTCCGTGCACATCTTAATGTAGAACATATTTTGCGTAGTATTGAAAATGTTCTTAATTCTAATGAGGAATTTTTGTTCGGGGATAAAGTAACCGTTAAAGTTGATATTTCCGATCCTATTCGAGGGCAGAAACGACATGGCAATGAAAAATATTTGCCTTTGGAAAAATATATTCAAGAACACATCATTTCAGTTCAATATGTTCCTGATTGTCTCGCGTGGGCTTTGGTGTTGGCGAAACTACGAGCTGATAAGGAATTAAAAAAGCAAGTTATATGAAAACGAATCCTAAGAAGTGGGCTTGCACAGCTGTAGAATTGTGTTATTTTGCGAAAGTTGATTTTTTAAGTAAAAATGGTTTAAGTATTGAAGATGTAGACCAAGTTCAGAAACATTATGGTAACAAATATCAAATTATTGTGTATGTGCGTTATCCGGAAGGTCGTAAGTATACGATAGTGTATTCGGGACCAGCAGCAGACAAGAAAATGTTTCTAAGATACGAAGACAATCATTATGATGTCATTTAAACTATTATGGCATTTTTAGGAAGTAATGGTTATTGCTGTCATTGTCTCACACCTTATCAGGAACATAGGTTCCATAAATGTAAATATTTATGTACTCATACCATGACGATAATGATACTAGTAACGATAAGGGTTTGAAATGTTGGTGTTGTCAACATACGTTTCCCAACCAGACCTGCTATGATCAACTAAAATCTAAAGCCAACGGTAAACCTGTATGTTATTATGTTCAACTGTGCCCGCAGTGTGGAGTAAAAATCGATAGACGTAGCAAAAAAACAAAACACGTGTGTGGAGAACATTATTGTAAACTGTGTAATATTCACGTTGATGAAACACATTCCTGTTTTTTCAAACCAAGCAAACCGAAACAAGTTGAGGATTTCCTGTAAATTATCTTTGACGTAGAGACAATGTTACTAGACGCAGATAAAAATGGTGAACGTGAACATGTACCAAACTTAATTTGTGCATCTCATCGATGTCATCAGTGTAAGGATATAGACCAAAATTATACTTGTAGTGTTTGTAGTAATGTTGATGGTCAGAGAGATTTTGTATTTCATAATATGGAAGAATTTGTAAAACATGTCTTGGAGCAGGGTCCTAAGTTTCAAAAAGTAGTAGGACTCTCACACAATGGGTCTGGTTTCGATACAATACTAGTAGTGCGATGTCTTATGGAAAAACAAAATTTAACACCAAGCATTATAGCACAAGGCCAAAAGATTATTTAATTAACTGTAAATAACATCATTTTCCATGATACATATTTGTTCATGAGGGTTAAATTATCGAAATTTCCAGCAATAATGAGGTTACAAGAAAGTCTAAAGAAAGGAGTTTTTCCGTACACTCCTAAACACCAGAATTATGTCGGGCTTTGGCCAGACATTGAGTACTTTGATATTGACTCCAGATTCGACGATGAACGGGAGGCAGTTCTTGCGTGACATAAGGAATGTGTTAAAAGTGAAAAGACTTTTGATTTTCAGAAATATATCTTGGAGTATTGTAAGAATGATGTTTTCATTTTGGCACAGGCATTGATTCGATTTTCAAACCTTATTGAACATCAAACGGAAGGGATACAATGCTTCCTGCAAAAGAGCACGATCACCTCATGTGCTATGGAATGTTTCTGTTCACGCTATCTGAAAGAAAACACTATTCCAATCATCCCTCCTTTAGGTTTCCAACATCGCGACCAACAAAGTAAAACGGCAAAACAATGGTTAAAATATATAGGGTATAAAAATAACGTTACATTGCAATCAGTAGAAAATGGAGGTGAAGTTAAATTTAAGCGGTTTAAACTGGACGGATATGATAAGAAAACTCGTACTGGTTACGAATTCTACGGTTGCTACTGGCACGGACATACATGTATCACTCAACTTCGTCGCCTTACCGTTGATGACGAGGGACATACATTGGAAGACCGGCAACACTAGTGAGAAAAGAATTTTTGAAAAACAGTTGTAAAATTAAAGTTGAATCCATCTGGGAATGTGAATGGAACAAGATGGTTCAATCATCCCCTGAAATTCAAAGTTTATTAAGAAATGAGTGTTGTGAAATGCAAGATCCTTTACGCCCTAAAGACGCCTTCAAAGGAGGACGTACAGAATGCTTTCGTGCCTTATATGAATGTGGTGAAGATGAGTATAATGCATATCTAGATGTAACTTCCCTTTATCCGTTTGTGATGTCTAAGAAACCTAGGCCAATGGGAAAAATTAAATTTCATAAAGGAAAAAACATGTCTGATCCATCTATTGTCCATGGTCTGATTCACTGCAAAATACCTAAAAATCTTGCAATACCCATTTTGCTATATAACGCACATAAATATCTCGTCTTTGGTTTGTGTAGGTCTTGTATGGAGGGCTTGAATATTGGATAATGTACGCATAATGAAGAAAAACGTGCAATCAAGGGAGTATTTTGTACTCCTGAACTACATTTGGCGTTGGAGAAAGGATATGTTATTCTTAAAACATACGAAATCTGGGAAATGGAAATGACTGAGGGACTGTTCAAACCTTATGTCAATAGCTTCCTAAAAATGAAACAGGAAACCAGTGGGTTTCCTGATAATTGTACTAGGGAAGAGGAGGATATATACAACAATATAGTCATGATTATGAGCATAATGAAGGTATTTCACTTCAATATGATAAGATCCAATATAATGAAGGGTTGAGACATATATCAAAAATATTTTTAAATGCCTTATTTGGTAAATGGGGGCAATGATGTGACCTTCCACAAACTCGCATTGTTAGTGATCGGAAATGCTTTTTGGAAATCTTAGCCTCATTCGGAAGTTCAACATGTGATTCCTATAGTACAAAACAAATTACAAGTAACATATAAAGACTTTGAAAATGAAAATTCGCCTCACGCTTTTACCAATGTGAAAGTAGCAGCTTTTATATCCTCGTGGGCTAGAGCTCGTTTATATGAATTACTGGACACTGTAGGTATAGAACATTTCATATATTGTGACACAGACTCGGTTATATACGTGCAGAAAAAAGATGCGCCATTATTACTACATACTGGGATTAACCTCGGAGAATTGACTAATGAAACAGAAGATGGGTGGAGACGCGGAGTTTCATTGGAATGGGTGCAAAAAATTATTATGCTATGAAGAATCTTCTTACTGGTGAAGTGAAATATGTTTACAAAGTTCGTGGTATAACTTTGAATTATCAAGCGAAAAAGCAAATAAATTACGAGCACTATTACAATTTGGTCACTGAAAAGCATGATAGTTGTCAAATGTTTAGTCCTAACAATATCTTGCGCAAAGCAGGATACAG
This sequence comes from Lepisma saccharinum, assembly GCA_022664845.1. Taxonomy (NCBI): domain Eukaryota; kingdom Metazoa; phylum Arthropoda; class Insecta; order Zygentoma; family Lepismatidae; genus Lepisma; species Lepisma saccharinum. The sequence goes on from JAGDQP010015579.1 coordinate 35,439, forward strand.
AATTGTTTCCAAAGGACAGTTCAAGACATACCGAATGGTCAATAATAACCGAAGGAAGCTTAATCCCTCAAACATGGAAGATTATTCTACTGTTCCTTAAGGATATTGCAGTGAATAGTTTTCGTACAATTTACAAAATGTAAGTTGATAAACCAAACGTTTGTAAAGGAAAATCTGAAAACACTTTTTGTTGTAATGGTGAAAATTATTTTTTTCTTACGATTGTTTGTGCAAAAACAAAAACTAAAAAACTTCTTTTTAAATAATTTTTTCTTACGACCTTTTTGTTGCAAACTTTTCTCTTACATTTTTTCTTACAATTTTCTTTTTGGAATTTTTTCCAAATATTTTGTTAGGAGTTTTTTTACGAAATTTTTTCATTACTAAAACTTTTTGTTACAATTTCTTTTCTTTGTTACTAAAACTTTTTGTACCGAAATGTTTTGTTACGGGTTTTCTTTTATAAAATTTATTTCTTAAGAATTTTTTCTTACGAAATTTTGTTCTTTGTTAATAAAACTATTTTGTTACGAAAACTTTTTTCAAAACAAATAATTTTGTGAAAGTAAGACTAAATACTTTTTGTTACGAAATTATTTTGTGAAACAAAATGACATAAATTGCTTCACCAATTTATTTTGAAAAGACAAATACTATTCAAATTTGTATTTAATACTTATGTGAAATATTGTTTTATAAAGTAAAGTTGTTAAACGAGTTTGTAATAAAATGCAAACCAGAATTCTCGTTAATTTTTATTATAATATCCTTTTTCATTGTACAGGATAAATATTTACTATAATTTGACTTTATGTCTTTAAACTCAATAGTTTATACCCGTCGTTTTTTTCAGTCTTGTTTTCTTCACTTGTCTGGAAAAGCACCACTGTTCAATAGTTTGTATCAAGTCTATAATCCCAATATTTTTTGTATCATTTGGAACATGTTTGAGTCTGTATATATCTTACTTATGCATAAATAAAAAGTTCCTTGTTAGTAAAAATCAGTTGTTTTATTTCCTATACAAACACCGGTCTTTGTGTATATTCAAATTAGAAGGAGAAGATTTTGGTAAAAGTCCATGGACGTATCTTTCACCCATAAGATTATGTGGATTCTGTCCTTACATTCGGAATCTGTTACCATCTTGTAAGTCGTAAGAAATTTATGCAGTACATCAATAGAATCAGTGTGGGATTCAGCAAATTTCTGGTATATCTGATCACAAACCAAAGGAGTTGTTAATACGTCAACCAAAGGAAGTAGAGTAATTTCCTTGCTGAAGTTAACCCACTCATGGTCAAAGTCAAAGAAATATCGTGAAAGCACTCATCACAAATTATGCTAAAGCAAGGTGTCCATTCTTCAAGACTTGACAACACACACTCGACAGTCACCTCGGCAAAAGTACAGTCACAGCTAGCCATTGTTTCGTGGTTCAACTTCAGCAGACTAAGTCACAATCGAATCATCTCGGCAATTTCTTGACTTCATCAACCAATCTGATTATTTAAATTCAAATGACGTCATTACCTAGTATGGTAGTGTTTGTTTGTTTAGTTCCTGTTACAACTCTACAAAATGTTATTTTATTCATAAAGCCTACTGGTTATGCATGCCAGCACGAGGAGTGTATTATAGGTGGTTTTTAACACTTTTAAAAGTTTTGCAGTCACTAAGTTCAGCTTTGGATACTCCTTTTGCGCTCCGTATCCTATGAGGAATGCAATCTAACAATACTAGTAAGAGACTTTGCTTTTGGAAATGTAGTCTAAAAATTGTGACTATAAGAGGAAAGAAATCTATATGATATTTTATTAAAATAATTGATGGTTTGCAACACTTAAAAGTTTCGTATAAGATGACAACTCTTGTTGTCGTTGTTGAATTACTATACAAATGGTAAAGAATAACTTTTTTATTTTTAAGATGGAAACACTGTTAAATGTACGATGGCAACACTACTTGTTCAGCAATGTCAGCTGGTCGAGGATGTGTGATATTCTTTCACATACTGTTCCTCCACCTGTCTCCTACTCTTCTAGTTTCAAGCAAACATATGGTCACAAGCTGTGGAAGCAAAACATTGACTTCTGGTGTGCAGTGGTAGTTTCTCAGTGTGTGTTTGTGTGTGTTTCTGACGGGGTTCTGCAAAAGTTTCCATATGTGGGGAAATGTTCTTGCATGAGTCGACAACAATCACCAGTCAAGGCCCGTAAACTTGGGAAATATTCTTTCGTCATACTACCTAAGATTCTGCCAGGGAGAGATATAAAAGTAAGTAAGTATAATTTTTTTACCAGGTCCATTCGTCTTTATCTCTCTTACAAAACACTATACATAGAGGCTATACCTAGTTTAATTCAATAATATGACAACTAAAATCTGTTACTCGTGAATATTTTACCTAAATGGTCTCAGAAATGGTAGATTTATCAATCCGTGTCGTATAATCGAAATCCACATTGTAATTATAGGAGGTGTCAAACACTTGAATTGACATAACAAGCATCCAATATACCTTATTTTTCTCCTTATATGTTACGAGTAAATGTGGTTTCACTCTTTTTGGCTACAATCAGCTCTTTCTAGCTTTCGTTTCATTCAGACTACTTCAAATACTGTTTGTCTCCTTAACCAAGCAGTGTTTTCGGTCCTAACGTACATACAAAATCGTTATATAGTCATAACAATACAAGTCAAAGACTAGTTTCTACCCAAAATCATGTTCAAACTACTTAAAACGAGCACTTTTTTCGCTATATATTGTTCTCCATGTTTTCAAAGTAGTCAGTATTATGTAAATCCATGCTTTTCACCTTCAAATATGCATTCAACCTAGTTTAAATGATACTTTTCTCGTTACATATTGACTAAGTGTAGTTCTTAGGACTTCTCATTGTATTAATAAAGCGCAAAATATAGACAATTTTGATTTACCGCCCTTGATTTCCCATTTAATATGTAATTATGCAAGTAAAATAATGTCTACATTCCATTCTGAGTAGTCCCTCACGCGAGGAAATCCAAGCAAACAGTGCTTTTGTACTATCATTTTCGTAAAAAATATAGTTTGTCTCACTAATATTTGCGCTCAAATATCTATTTCAATGTCTGATATTAACAAAACTGCATTGCACATGGTCAAATTCGAAGAATCACCCATCTTGATGGCGCCATTTTCATATTCAACTAATTGTTTTGTAATAACTATTCTCTACTATGGCGTTATTCTTGTATTTTCGGGTTTCAAAGCATCTTAAAGACTAGTTTTCTGCTTAAAATTATATTCTACTATGTCTTTTATAGTTTCTATCGGTAAATAAGAGGTCTTAATTCCCCGAGTTTCGCATCAATACAGCCCCCTTCTCCTGTTTCATTAAAGTTCTGTCTTCTTCAAATGTAACTTTTCTCGCTATATATTGACTCAATATGACTTCAAGGACTCCCTTCCTGTTAATAAACACTGAAATAGTTACAACTTTAATCTGAAACTTTGGTTTAGAGACAGCATAATCATGTTTGTCACTTTTTATCCTATAGATTGCCATCAAATAATCCTTTCCGAGAGTAAATCGATATAAAATGCAATGCAAAGACTCATTACTAGTTGAATTATCTGCTAGAATGTCTCTTTCGCGAAAAATACAGCCTCCAAAGTACAAGTTTGATGTTTAATTCATTCTTTTTCTATTTCAAAAGAGGTCTTTCTGCTAAAAGCACTAATGAATACTTCTTATACCCATGTGAAGCAGCAACTAGCCTTCACAACTGTTGTTAATAGGGTAAGTTCTAGTTAAACATGTAGGTCAGGAGTCTAATACACGTTTTCCATTGCTTAAAGCAACAAACATATTAAGTATTAAGCTAAATTCATATTTCAAATATGGTTCAAATGCGTCTCGTATGCTATTCAAAGGAATAATCACCCTGTATTAAGGTAAATTCTCTTAAAAGCAGCGTCTAAAATTCTGTTACATAGTTTTTGCATGCCCTCTGAGGCAATATATACCTGATATTTCAAGTTAAAATAGCTTTGTACACATAAAATACTCTTCTATGTACACTTTTGATGCGGTAACTAGGCCTACAAATAGCGTTATTATAGTAATTTTGGCCTTAAAAGTCTTAAGAGACATGTCAGAAGTAAAATATTAGCATAACTTTTGCTTACAAACGGTTTAATCTATATACTATATAGCCCCATGGTCACTGACTCACTCACTGACTCACTGACTGATCATCATAATTCACAGGCCAAACTACTGGAGCTAGAAACACCAAATATGGTACGAAGGTGTAGGACCATGAGTAGGTAAAGGAAAAAATGCAACATTTTGAAAAGTCGCCATCTTGGATCCAAAATGGCTGCCAAACCCATTGTTGTATAGAATAGGGAGGCTAAACTACTGGGGCTATTGAAATGGTATTTGGTATAAAGGTACATTATCACTTCTAGATTAATATAATATTACACAGTTTACCTAAAGATGCCATCTTGGATCCAAAATGACGGACTAAAAAATCCACTTTCCACAACATTTGAGATAGAGATACGAAATTTTGGATGAATGTGTATCATAACTAATAGTTTAGGAAAATAATACAAAATTTTGCGAAAGTCGCCATCTTTGATTCAAAATAGCCGCCCAAATATCATTTTCGACACCGTTTGAGCTAAATAAATGATATTTTATTTGCAGTTGTGTCTTCCGTATAAGTCTTGACAATATAATAAACTGTTATTAAAGTGACCATCTTGGATCCAAAATGGCCGCCAAACTCATTGTTTTATAGAATACACAACTAAAACGCTTGGGGCTACTGAAATGAGATTTGGAACGAAGGTAGTAGTTTCGAGAAATAGAACAAAGGTTTGGGATAGTGAGCTTCATTAATCCAAAATGGCCGACCGAAAACACATTTTCTAACCGACTAAAGCTATACAAACGAAGTTTGCCAAGAAAGTGTACCATGTCTATTATGTCACAAAAATAGTGAAAAAAAACATATGGGGGCGCAGCCCCCCGGTGGGTGGTATATTTGTACCATGGAGTCTTCCAGAGAGTCTCCGTTTACGATAAAGGGGCGCGCAGTCCCCCAAACCCCCATGTTGGGAGCGCAAATTTTCTAAAAGTCACCATCTTGGATTCAAAATGGCCGCCAAACACATTGTTGTATAGAATAGAGAGCTTAAACTACTGAGTCTATTGAAATGGTGAATACCTTTATTTGGTATAAAGGTACATTATCACTTCTAGGTTAATTTAATATTACACAGTTTACCTAAAGACGCCATATTGGATCCAAAATGGCTGACTTAAAATTTCGTTTTCTACAACCTTTAAAGTAGAAGCACGAAATTTAGCATAAAGGTGTATCATAATTAGTAGTTTAGTAGTTTAGATAAATAATAAAACGTATTGGGAAAGTCGCCATCATTGATTCAAAATGGGCGCCCAAATATCAGTTTTGACACCGTTTGTGCTAAAGAAATGAAATTTTATTTTTAGTTGTGTCTTTACGTGTAAGTCACGACAATATAATAAAACATTAAGAAAGTCGCCATCTTTAATGCAAAATGACCGTCCTAAAACACATTTTCTAAATCACTAAGTCTAGACAAACGAAACTTGGTATGAAGGTGTACCATAATGGGTAGGTCACAAAAATAGTGAAAAATACAAAATGGGGGCTTAGCCTCCCCCCCTGTGGCTGGTATATTTGTAGCATGGAGTATGCCAGAGAGTCTCTGTTTACGACGAAGGGGGTCGCAGCCCCACCAAACCCCATGTTCGGAGCGGAGCAACGACGGGGGTCTGGGGGCAGTGCCCCCAGCGAAGCAAAGCGAGTCCATATACTATATAGCCGCATGGTCACTGACTCACTCACTGACTGATCATCATAATTCACAGCCCAAATTACTGGAGCTAGATACACCAAATTTGGTATGAAGGTGTAGGACCATGAGTAGGTAAAGGAAAAAATCCGACATTTTGACAAAGTCGCCATCTTGGATCCAAAATGGCCGCCAAACCCATTGTTGTATAGAATAAAGAGCTTAAACGGCTGGGGCTATAGAGTTGAAATTTGGTATGAGGGTACATTATTACTAGTGGGTTACGAAAATATTTTCAAATTTTATAAAAGTCGCTATCTTACATTCAAAATGGCCGCCGAACCCATTGTTTTTATAGAATAGGGAGGCTAAACGGCTGGGGATATTGAAATGAAATTTGGCATATAGGTACATTATGAATTGTAGGTTACGAAAATGTTACATTATGTATTGAAAGCCGCCACCTTGGATCCAAAATGGCGGACCTTAAAATGCATTTTCCACACCGTTTGAGCTAGAGAAACGAAATTTGGTTTAAGCGTACAACATCGCTAGTGTTTTAGAAACCTATTACAAAATGTTGAAAAAGTCGTCACCTTGGATCACAAAATGGCCGCCCAAAAAACATTTACAACGCCTAAATCGCTGTAGATAAAAAACAACAAATTTTGTAGCAAAGGTACATCATTACTATTATTTTACGGAAATATTATGCAATTGGTGAAATAACTATGGTTGCAGGTAAACTTGTTTCTCCTTTTGCATGATTTTCGTAGTGAAAAATGGTGAAAAACTTGAAACGGCGATATCTCGGAAACTATGCGTCGTAGCGCAAAAATAAACCCAAATTTGGTTTTCGTAGAAAACTCTGTTTTCAGTGGCGGTGTCGAATCTAGCAAGAACGTTATTTTTAGAGTAAAATCGGAACTTTGGGTTGCATTTTTTTAGTGAATTGCACTACTGGTGGATACTTTTCTCATGCATGCGCACTATGATTACCTCAACATTACACTGTTTATTCCATAGTGAGACCACCATTAGATGTCGTGATATATATCATGATGGGGCTTTCAGTCTTTGACGTCATAGATTTTTGCTATTCCGATT
>JAGDQP010015580.1:0-42383 GCA_022664845.1 Lepisma saccharinum
TCATATCTATGAACATTACTTTCCAAATAATAGGGGATCATATTATTTTCAACGCCTTATTCAGAAGGTTCCTATTTTGAGAGTCGTAGAGCATTGGCCTAGCATTCGGGAGGTCGCCGATTCAATCCCAGCAGTCGACCATCCTCAGTCATATGCCGTGATGGTACTTTCAATTTGGGCCGATACCGATTAAACTCAATATCCGGAATCCTTTTCCCCCTTCTCTTATCCCAATCTGAGCCTTAGATGCCTATTTACTACGTTCCAATTGTGGCAGATATGTGGAGCAGTAGCGCCTTCATCGACCATCGAATAAAAATGGCTGAATATAATGATTCACTAAAAGTTTATATTAGCAAAGGCTGCATACGCAAGTTAAAAATCACCCCATCTCACCACCTCGCCAAACATTTATAAACAGATCAAATCAAACACCATAGTTTTAAACGTCTTAAGATTAAGAAACGTCTTCGAATATCATACGAAATTCTCTTTTATCTAGTTATTACGAGTTCGGTTTGCTTGCAAACCTCATTCTAGTTTTGTTATTAATTAGTATGTATATAATTATGTATATACCTATAATTATACATATCCTATTTATAGATATTTATTAATTAGTTAATAAAGAGTGTTATTCACGAAATTATTAATATGGAGGATTGAAGAACAATCCGAACTCCTATATAACTATACACGAGACACTTAAATAACGAGCAATGCTTTTCATTGCAAGCCAAATAAATTGTAAAATTCTAGCCCAGTTTCATACTCCTCTTATCTCTCTACGTCAACCCCCGTTCACATTATTCTTAAAGGGCTTCAAAATTCTCCTTAAGATATTTACCAGCTTCGAATTCTGGTTAATTCTCGTTAAAGAGTAACAAGCCGATTGATTATTCAATACCCCTTCCAACCCCCCAAGTCTTCCTCATCCACTACTACCAAAACAATATACCAAAAGACGCGCGCAGCGAAAACAAACGAAAAGGCGGATTGTGTAGTGTAACTACTGTTTATTAGTGTGTGTAAATGTGTGTGAGCAGATGGTTTTTCAGTGTCCTGTCTTCTGCGCATACAAAAGAAAGGGCGAGAGAGCATTGTATAGTTTTCACATATGGACAATAACAGAAACGAAGGGGGACTTGGTGTGATATTCTGAATTTGCCAAAAGCAGGAGTTTTAGCTTCGCTACAGAAAAATATATTTTTAAAATATCATAAAACCTAGTACTAATTGTAACTTGTTAGTACGTAGTAATAGTACTTAGAATCTATAGTAATATATAGTATTAATATACACTAGTATTTATCTCGTACTTTGTGCTTCGAAAAAAATACATAATTTTAGTTGTAAAATAACAGTAACTTAAAAGAATGATGGAAAACGTGATATTTGCAGAATGTTCTAGTGTTAGTCTAAAAGAATGAAATAATGATTTTTAAAAGTTGGTCTAGGCATTCATTTACATTTTATGGTCTGCTTGGATAATATGAAAAACCAGTCAATGTGTTGAAACAACAAACGGGTTTGTTTAAAGGAAAAGAAACCTAGACCAGTAGCCTGGTACCAGGGTTCGAACCGGGAACCATACAGATGGAAAGCCTTGCAAGTGAATTGAGTTAGTTTCTTTAAACCTTTAATAAACTTTATTTTTATATGGGCCAGTCTAGTAACTTTAGACTTCGGTCCGTCACGATTCTCCCCCTTAGCTGTTAAAATGCCTCTGCCGAGACTTGAACCTGGGACCTTCAGGCCGATGGTCTTCCGTCTCAGACCGCTCGGTCAGTCAGTTGACATCAGAAACGAAGTAATTATTATATTAATGCCTTGACTGTATGCAAGCTAAATGCATGGGTGTAGTGAAGATTGGTAAACAATAATAAAACAAAGCTGAGATAATTAAATTAAAAATAATTTCAATATAAATACGTTTACCATGAAAAGGGACTATGTTTACCTCCCCCACAAATTCTAAGAATTGTATTTACCAGATTCTAACAATTGTATTTACCAGATTCTAACAATTGTATTTACCTAATTCTAATTATTGTATTTACCTAATTCTAATTATTGTATTTACCTGATTCTAATTATTGTATTTACCTAATTCTAATTATTGTATTTACCTGATTCTAATTATTGTATTTACCTGATTCTAACAAATGTAGCTATTTACTACTCAAGCGTAATTCGGATCCTACGTTGATAGTATTTCCAGTCTATCGAAATTCCGTCCTCGAGTAGAACGAAAATCAAAATCAAATTAAATAAAAGTATTTCATGAAATCACCGAAATTCGCCCGTGCTAAGTAAAAAAAAAGTTTTAGTTCTCACTAAAAACTAAATTTGTCCTCTTTACCTAATTTCCCCTCCTACAGTTGGTTTGTGCAAATACACGCCATATAGATGTTTAACATCGAGCTCTATGTAATGAGAGTACAGTTATTTATTATTGTCGAGTGATAGATGCGTCGAACGTCAACTTCCAGTGTAATTCAATATCGGACAAATTCTCACTTCTAACTCAGCTTTTCACTCTTGTAATCGCTGTGAGGCACGTTTTTATCTATGTCTTAGTTTTCCGCTCTCTCGCTTTAAATATTCACTGAATTTTTAATGACATCGATCAGTCCCATAGAGTTATAAAACCTCCACTAGAGGCAGTGCTGGCGCCACCGTCAACGTGGATTTTAACTCCCAGCCAGCGCAAGTTGAACGTTCAATTGTTTTCCTGTTCGTTTGGCACAAAACAGCGACCGCACGCTGCCTGGTATTGTATTTCCTACGCACGATGTTTTTTATGAAGGGATACAAACAATTCCTAATTAAATTGATCAGTATAAGGTATAATTTAATATAAAAATCACTTATATCAAACGTTCTTAATAACTATGATTTTGGTTCTGAAATATTTTTTTTCTTAATTATACTTATGACCTTTAGGCATCTAGGGGAGGTGAAAGAATTCGGGAAGGTGTCGGCCAGGGCCTATTTTGAAGGTGCTATCCCGGTTTTCATTTCATATTTTATTTAAATAAAACAATATAATTTTTATACTTAAAGCCACATAACTTGTTAAAAAAGCATTAGGCATACGTTCAAAAATATTATACAACATTAGGGATACATCGGAAGTGACGTGAATATTATACACACAAATTGCTGATACTGTAACTGTATACAACCAATGGTTTACTTGCATAGATTTATAAAGAAAAAATATAAAATTGAAAATAGGGTAAGGGCACCAGTCGTCGGACATACACTAGTAGTCGCAGTTTTCACATAAATATCATTGAAACAAAACGTATGCCATTTAAAAAAAAATGTGAAAGGCTTCCGTGATTAGCTTAGAACGTGCCGGAAATGTTATCTGATAATGAAGTAGTGTGTCTTTAAATTTATGGTAAAAGTCTTTGTCTTAAAAATATTTAAAAACAATATTGTTTCTTCTAGTATTTCAAATGTTCTAACTTTATATCATAAACAATACGAATAGCCTATTAAGTATATTATTGTGTCCGACTTTAGGTATATAGAATTCACAAGTCTTCCTATTGTCGACCAGACTGACCAATAAGAAGTGTTTCTTATCTGGTTTTGTTATTATGTTAAATTTATGTTTCTATTGTTCTTAATTGTGTAATCAAGGTGTCCCTGGTTCGATTCCCGGCGGAAACACAAGTGGTTCGGAACCCACTTTAAACTGTAGGTCGCATCCTTAGGACGTCATCTTCATGCGATGGAAGGCAATGGCAAATCACCATGGGTTCACCTAGCTCTGAGATCTGCCTTAGGGCAGAACACACATCATCGTCATCCTTGTTCATAATACCGTAATTTAACAAATCTTTTCAACAGCACATTACTTACCGTGTCGCCGTAGCTCAGCGGTAGAGCGTTGGCGTAGCATTCGGGAGGTTGTGGGTTGGATCCCAGCGGTCGACCATCCTGACTGAGGCTTTTCCTCAGTCACACCAGGCACATGCCAGACTGGCACCTTCAACATACGCCCTGGCCGACATCTTCCCGAACACTTTCCCCTCCTCTATCCCGGCCTGAGTCTTAGGTGTCTGAAGGCCATAAATAAAATTCAATAGTACATTATAGGCTTAATAACATTTAAATTTTAAATAGACAGATATAATAATCATTTTTCCTATACTACTTTATATCCAATAGGCCTAAATGAAAACAATCCAATATTTCTGAACATAAGAATACTTATTTTTATGGATATTTGTCTTCCCTTTGGCATTGAGGGACAGCTTTATAGCTATCGATCTAACACAATGTTGGATCAAATAATTCTATTCAAAGATGTGTGTTTTCTTTTGTTTTACTAGCACAGATATAAACTGCACGAAACAGTATTTTACATAATGATTTTTTTCACGTAATATTAAATTATGAGCATTTATTTGTGAAACGATACATTACTTCCTTTCTTAAATCTCTCAGTATAGCTATAAGCTGCATAGCAGACCGGCGTTTTCTTCTCAAATACGAAGATCCATATCAGAAAATGCCAAAGAGCAAAGCATAACAGCTAGCAATACGTGTTGTTCTCCCAAACAAACACACTCTCGCCCAACTTTCAAGTGGCGCCGCGATCGCAGCGCCAATGCTGACTCTAGTGGAGGTTTTATAACTCTATGAATGTATCCATTTTTTATTTAAATGACTTAATTCCCTCAAGCGTGTAACACTCTTGGGAAGGTACTTATAAATGTAAAATGTTCCGTCTGCGGGCAGATCGAAAGTCCTCTGGATGATGTGCATTATGAAATGCTGCGACACCTTCCCTCCCAAGGAAATATCTTCTTGCTAAACCTCTATAATCAGATCTGGAGGACTGATACTTCCCTGCTAGTTGGCGAGAAGCTATTGTAATCCCCATTCTCAAACCTGACACAGATAAACTAAGCCCCACAAATTACCGGCCCATTGCTCTCACTAGCTGCGTATGCAAGCTATTTGAGAGATTAATGAATCGCCGCCTAATGTGGTACTTGGAGCATAATAACTTGCTTTCCAATGATCAGTGTGGTTTTCGACAATACCGATCAACTGTCGACCACCTAGTCAGGTTAGAGTCTATTGTCCAGAATGCTTTCCTCCGCAATGAACACGTTCTCGCTGTGTTCTTCGATGTAGAGAGGACCTATGATACCATCTGGAGATACGGCATATTACGCCAGATTAATGTCTGGCGCATTAAGGGCCACATTGTCCATTTTATATCAAATTTCTTATGTGATCGCTATTTTCGTGTCCGTGTTAGTGATCGTTTCTCAGAGTGTTATTTACAGGAGAACGGAGTACCTCAAGGGAGTGTGCTGAGCGTAGAACTGTTCGCTGTTGCAGCGAATTGTGTTATGACTTCTATTCGCCCTCTTGTGAATGGTCTTTTATATGTTGACGACTTGACGATTGTATGTAAATATGCGAATATCAACCTCGCAGCCCGGCAATCATCTCCCAATCCCCCCCCCCCTGAGGTCTTGTATATTGTTATATGTCAGTTGTTATAAAAGACATCTAAATCATATGTTGTTGTTGACCCCTATGTAAATCCTACTTTTCATCATCACCTTCTGAAGTTACTATAAGCTTAAAAGTTAATAATAATTACATCAGAGTAGAAGACACATTGATTACACGTCAGCTAGAGACGCCAAATCTCTTTTCCGCGACTGTCCTCTAGGGTGGAGAGAAAGAAGTCAAAATTTTGTGATTGATTTTTTAAGGTAACAACAACAAAAAAAGAAGAAAAAAATGAGTTGAATTTAGTCTTCCTGAATAAAGCTGCAATTTTTTTTTTCTGAAAAATAAATTCTTCGGGTGTCAGAAGAGCTTCGAAATGTTTTAAAAAGTAAATTTTGTGTTATTAATACGTGTATAAATTGTGTGTTGCTTTCTCAACGTGAAAATACATTTTGGGTTTACATTTAAAACTCGTAAACATTAACAACTAACTCTCCAACTGTCACTCGTTAATGTAGCCTGCCTCCAAGATTTCTCGCAAAGTAGGGGTCACAGTTGCAGAGCTAATTCTAAATGGGCACATTCACGGGACTAAGGCAGCACTAAGCGCTTAGAGAGCACTTGAATCTTATTGGTCTGCCTATAGGTAGCAACCAATACGATTAAAATGCTCTCTTAGCGCTTATAGTGCTACCTTAATCCCGTGAATGGTAACAAAGCAGCGTAGGGAGTCATGAGAGTAAGACCTATGTTTTACGATCTCCGGATGCGCACATAAAAGCACTGTCAAAAAAAGACAAGTAAATAATAATATACTAACGGAAGAATTAAGAATAAATAAATAAACAAGAAAGTTCACATAAACAAGCTATAAAGGTAAGCAAGAAAGTTCTGTCGCTTGTTCACTCACCACCTTCGAACATCGATATGTCACCTAAGACGTACCTGGAAGATCAAAAATAGTCCCCATCAGCATCGACGACCTTCTGCCAACGTTCTGGAAGGCCATGGATTCCATCGCGGTAGAACTTGGTGGGCCGTGAAGCGAAGAAGGTATCAAGCGCACTTTGCACAACTGGCGTCCTCTAAGGTGATTGTCCAAGGAATGGAACAGGTGAAAATCGGACGGTGCAATGTCCGAGGAGTATGGCTAATGCAATAGTGTTCCCATCCAAGGCGTGGAATGGTGTCCCGGGTCATCCAAGCCACGTGGGGCTTAGCTTTGTCCAGTAACAGGAGGACCCTTTTGTGATTCAGAAGTGCTGATTCCAGAGTGTTGAGTTTTTCTTGAACACGACTCAACTGCTGACAGTACACAGTTGCATTGATGCTCTGACCAGCTGGTAGCAGTTCCCGATGCACGATGCCGCGAGCAGTCCACCAAACACACAGGAGGACCTTCTGGTGCAGTGCTGGTTTCGGCTGTTTTGGAACCGGTTCATGGGATGCTAACCAATGATGACGGCGCCGTGGAGCTTCGTACAGGATCCACTTCTCATCACATGTCAACAGCCTGTACGAAAGTGGCTCCTTCCTCAGACGAGACAGCAACGAAACACAGGTGTCTGCTCGCGTTGCCTTCTGGCCCGGAGTCAAATCATGTGGGACCCATCGACCCAACTTGTAGTGCTTCCCGAGTTGGTGGAGGTGCTGCCGAATGGTTTCTCCACTCATACTGAATTGTAGTCCCAGTTCCTCACATGTCTGGCCATTGTTCGCCTCAATTGCTGCCTAAAGATCTTCATTTGGTACCTGTGTTATTCTTCCTGCACATGGTGCGTCTTAGAGTGTTTCGTCACCGTCCTTAAACTTGGTAAACCACCGCTGCACTGTCCGCGTAGCCACGACACCCTCGCCAAAGGACTGGCATATCTTCCGCCACGCTGCAGCTGCGTTTGACCCCAGTTTGAACTCATACAGTATACACGCCCTTATGACGCTCTGTGGAGGTCCCATGTTCACTCTGTCCTTCCGCACGTTCACGGTATAACTGAACTTCCACAACCAGGTAGTATGTTGGCTATACCCACACCCACAACTGACCTTCGCCTGATCTCCATTCGCATTCAACTCACGGTGTGAAGGCCAATTGAACACAGACCTCCACAAAAAGCGATAAAACTTTCTTGGTTCCCTTATAGAATAAATTAAATTAAACTATTCAACTAGGGAATTTTACACTAAAATACTCCAGATAAATATCATATTAGGGTAGGTCGTTTTAAGGGCCATCTGGTTAACTAATAGATAGGTTATACTTGTTAGGTACTATACCTTACTTATATCCTTGTATACCATCCTACTTGTTACACCTCTACCTCCCTTCAACATGGGTAAAAAAGGAAGAAAGAGCAAAAGTAAGAGTAACAGTCCTGCTTCAACTTCAACTTCTGATAAAGATAAGGCCAAAAAACTGCTAACTAAACCAAAGAATTCAATTAACAAGAAAGAAGATTTTCTCAAAGGTCAATCGGTGACTACTGACAAACGTACAACTTAAAACAAGAAGTAGCAAGAAAGGACCAACCCTGGAAGCAGAGGAAACTACCCAGCCAATGGAGAAGCATGCTGAGACCATAGCACAAAAGACATTGTTCGTGGTTTATTTGCAGATGAAGTGAAGAAGAAACTAATCTATCACCCTCTTCTACTCCCAATGTTACTGAACCTATAGATCCTCCATCCCATAACATTCAAAATTTGATCCAAAATAAGACAACACCTACCAAAATTAAACCTACAGACAGTGACAAAGATAAACAGCAAGATTTAACTGAAGATCAAATAGATGAACGATTTGTTAGAACTCACAAAAATACTACATGTGCTGGCGAACAAAGGTATATTTAAAGAGGACTTTTGGATCCTTTTAGGTTTTATCAGGTAATTAAACAAAAAATCCCGAACCTAGAATGACAGTTTATCCGAGAGAAAGACACTCAGCACTTAAATTACATTTCAAGGATAAACAAAACTATGAAAATTTCAATAAATACTACCCAAAAGAGATTATGGGAGATAACCACACATGTGAGACATATACGTAGAATCAATTCCTGATCCATAATTTCCTAAAACAAACACCACTTTTACTTGTGTTATCACTGGGGTACCGACACACACAAGGACAGAAGATCTTATACGCTTTCTCAAAAAATAAAATACTGATAACCAATCTTATACGTATCAGAGGAGAAAAAGGACCACTATCTTTGATTAGGTTGTTTACAAAGGACCCGGCTTTAGTCAGCAATCTAATAACCAACAGTTTGACTTTAACAGATATAAAGTAGAAGCGTCACGCTCAAATGCACGACCCATGTCCTGTAGAATATGTTAAAATATCACACAAATCAACCTTGCAACAATGCAATAGTCTGCTACAAATGCGGTGATTCACATTCCAGTTATCTTTGCACAATGGCTCCGAATCCGAAATTTTGTGTTACATGTAAATCCAATGGAGACCGTACTGCCAGCCCCATTTGCCCACAGAGACCAAAAAAACCGTTTCCAAATTCTCCTATTAAAATATTTCGAGATCAACGTATTCCTACAGATACATCAAATGAACAAGTAAATCCAACTTCTGACACCAACTCAACAACAGAGGAGATACAGCGAAATCAAACAACTATATCCAAAACCCTGCAAGACTATACTACAACAATGGTTAAATTGGTTACTTCAATATTAAGCTTAACTCTTCCTTACAAAACACCCTAACAATTAACGGCAATATTAACCTAGTATGAGAAGAACTCTTACAACGTCACCTGAACATACTGAAATCCGCGGATGGACATATCTTTGTTGGGAAATAACCATTCAGAAGAAAAGTCAAGAGTAATTACTGGGAACCGCCGTCGGACACTTCCTCTGAAACAAATTCAGATTAGGACAACAAAACATAAGAAGAAATTGTAGCATATCAATCATATATATTTACACACCATGAATCAAATTTCTCAATTGCAAGTCTTCAAAGAGCAATGAAACTCACATGTAGACTTTGTCTTTTTGGATAACAGCACATACATATACATCTGGAGTGGGCATATAGGATGTGTGTCTTCGGGCCCTCTTCACTGGTACAAGTATTCAACATTCCCAACAGTTACGAAACACTATAGAAGAAACTTTAAATATTTAATTACCCAATCCTTTCCAACCCAAACTGATATGGTATTTTTAGTAACCACTCTGATATTAACAATTAATATCAACTAGATAGTATTAAGGCAAGGCTTAACAAAGACTCTATATCTCATTCAATCGATTTATACTTATTTGGGCAATTAATCTAAAAATTAAATTAAATTTATATTGAATTTATATCAGTTCTTTTTAGCTTATTTCTCCAAAACAAAATCACTTTTTAGCTCGTTCAATCAATTAATAATAAAAATTTCAAATTAAGTTTTTACTTAAAAATAAAAGGGAAATCCTGTGCAAATTATAAGAAATCTCAATTTTTTTTCCACTCTATACACTTTTGGTACACTAGAAGAACTTTTGTACACTTCCAGGTCATTAGGTTTTTGGACTCAAAAATAGAAAAGAAAAACACCAATGTTTCCTGACTGGGAGCTGGTGGGGGCGTGTGGGTCCTGGTGCAGATCCGATTCTGTGGATTGCTTATACCAACTAAACAAGTTACTTTTCATCTCAGATAAATTATAAACTCTCAGGACGAAAGTAGCCTAAGATGACCAGATGTCCCGCCTGGTGGCCCTGCGGGTCAGGTATTTTTACTTTAATGCCCGTGAATTCGCATAATGCAAACCCAAAACAAAGTTTCATGTTGAGAAAGTACACACAAATTTATACAGATTTATACACGTAACAATAACACCAAATTTCCGATTTTGAAAATTTCGAAGCTCTAGCACCTGATGAATTTAATTTTCAGAAAAAGCTTTCGCAGACTGACTCAGGAAGACTATATTCAACCTATTTTCACTATTAGAAACCAATTACACAATTTTTACTTTTTTCTCTCCATCAAAATCGAGACAAATGTCTCGTTCTCAGAGCAATGAAATGTATTTTTCTAAGACTCAGATCAAACTGAGATAGTTTTGTTTAACATAATTCGATGTTTTGAAGGCTTTTCAAGGCTTCTTCTAACAAAAATAAAGAATTACCACGAGCATTGTCAAAATGTACAGGTCATTCAACTAAAAAAAGAATACTAAACTAAGAAAAATTTACTATGTATCGTCTTCCAATGACCATTCTTGTCCACGTGACAGTTAACCTTGTAGAAAGCATTTTCATTACCATAAGCCAACGGACCTGTCAAGGATAAAAGGCAGCCGTTCTTTATGTATCAAGCATAATATATTTGATGAGCTTCATCGAGAGAAGAGGATGGAGGAATTTTTACTTCTTTCTTTTGTCTCCAAACAGAGTTGCCATATTTCTAATCAGTTACGATCTCTTCTTCCCTTCGGCCTTGTCAGGGTTGAATAACGTCAGTAGATAGTAAGGAATTAAGAGGAATAAATATTTGTAGTATATTATCCAAATTATTATTATTATTATTATTACTTCAGTCCTGCTGAGAGAATGCCACGAAGCTATGTTGATCTAAGGTGAGGGGCAAAACCTCCACCATTCGTTCTTCGATGAATATAATAACAGTCAATAAAGTCAACAGCTGTGACTTTAAAATGTTCTAAAGCACATAATAATTAAATTTCAGGTTTTACTAAAATGTATTTAGAAAGTCAAATAAAATAATCATAATCCACCATTTTCTGTTTTTGAACGTAAATCAAAATTAGCACGTCGAATGCACAGACGCATTTCCTAACTTCTAACTTCCAATTCCTTTAATTAGAATCGTTTTTCAAACCCGAAATACTGTTGTAATCTGTGGTTATAATCTAGGTTCATTGAACGCAACCATTCAGAGGCCACTTCCAGGAGGTGTGTGGGGGTGGGGTACGAATTGCGCTAAAAGAGGAACTTTACTTTCAAGAACAATATTTTATCTTTTTCTATGGCTCATAACAAACTCCCTGGAGAATTTTGAAGCTCCAAAGGGGGCTTTCTCTCGCCCCACCCTCTAGGTTCGTCATTAGTAACACCAGATGTAATTATTATACACGCATATCGGATTAAGCCTATGTCAAAGCCAAGTACTCACCTTTGGTGCTGGGGTTGTCGAATCAATCCCTGCTCATGCTATGTGAGCTTTATGGTGAACAATCACCGTGTGCGTGGGTTTTCTCGAGGTGCTCCCGTTTCCTCCTACTTTCTTCATTCCACCAATTCATCCCATCATCATCCATACGGCCTGAGCCATAGTTACCTAAAGGTCTTAAAATGAATTTTAAAAAATCGAAGCCAAGAATGGGAGTAAATCTGTTCATCAAATGTTAAAGCCACAATTTTCCACTTAAATGGAAAAAGAAAAATATATCCTCGTCATAATCCGGAGCATGTACAAATTTGATAAGTGACAACTATTTATATTAGCTTTATATTAGTAACATAAATATTTATATTTATAAAGCTTTAAGAATATTAATTGGTCGCATCTTCACTATTAGGTTTTAAAGACTGCTTAAAAATCTTGTCGTTGATAAAATGATCATGTAAGTTTATATTGCAGATGCATGCATTGATTATATTGATTATTTATATGAAGAAAATTTTAATATTAATATTTCTTCAATGCATAAAATGAAAATAGCGAAATAAGTTTACTAGCTAGAGAGACTCGCTCAAGCAGATACTCCCTCCAGGATTTTTGCTGCTGCGTGAGAATTTCATCCCCGGTAGTTGATTCCGAATATCATCCCAAGCAGGGATAAATCTTTCCATCCAAACAGATAATAGGTTGAAAGTTACAAGCAAATACTAGTTTTATAATCCCCCTTCGTAATTTATAACAAATCGATCACTGCCTAAACCTTTACCATGAAGCATAATACAGATTAAAATGTTTACATTCGCAGTTAATGTGGTCTAATGACACAGATATCAGTAATTGTTTAGGGCAGATATTTAAGCAGATTATGAGGTAACAGAATTAGCAGTAAAAGCTTGTGTAAAAAGGTATGAAATGGAACCTGTTGGTTTAACGTGAATAGAAAAATAGATTGTTTTTATAGATTTGTACCTAATATACGAGACCCTGTTAGTTCATTAACCTGACGCCGGATGTGGTGCTCGACTGACTTAATGCACAAGAGTTCAGTTCACGGAGTGTCGGGAACGTTTCGCGGGTATTGTTTGTGAAAATTAAAATTAAATGCTCGTATTTCTTTGAGACTTCCGAAGTAATTAGTACTAAAATGACATAAAAGGGAAGCTTACGAAACGTCCTTGTATCTGATTGAGTTTCTGTCTACTATTTCCTTCATTCTCTTCATGGAACCAACGCCTGATGGACAACTCATTACTATAAATTTTGTCGTAGGCATCCTCGGAATACTGCGTTCAAGAAAACAGACCAATTCACTCAATCTTAAGGGTGGTGTGGAAAAGGCTAAAAAATTAAAGGTTCTGATGTGGAACCGAAGGGAAATTACCTCATTTTTGCCTCATGTGCAGCTCTGAATAAGTGCTATATTCCTCTAAAAGAGAACCATACCTTTGTTGTAAGAAAAAATCTATAATTGCATTAAATACGTCGTGAGAACATGAAGCAAAGTTTTAAAAAGAATGCTCAAGTTGATTTGCGGAGTTACTTATACATTTAACTTTGAATATTCAAGGCCTTTGGGAAACGTACTTTGGCTCTGGCCGAATTGATAATGATGCGAGAATCGGTGGAATGAAGAAAATGGAAGAAAAAGCGAAAGAGCCCCGACTCCCCGAGAAAATTCACGCACAAGGCCTTTGTCCACTACAAAGTCCGCGTGTAACGAACCGGGGACCCCACGTACCAAAAGTCCCATGGAGTTTCACTTTTTGAAAAATTACTTAATTACAAATTCAAGAAAAGTGTTATTTCTATTTCAATCATAAATGTACTTAGCACAGCCATGTGAAGGTGTGGTCATTTTGAAGAGAAGTAACAAACTGACTGAAACGATGTATTTGGAAGGTAGAAAATCCGTATTAAGGAGAACAATATGAATTAATAATTGCATGGTGTATTGGGGAGGGGCAATCCAGCAGGATGCTCAACATTGAGTAATATAGGTAAATGACATTACGAATAAATCGGTAAAGTCTGGATATTCAGGATAACTATTACCAGTAGCTAATATGAAAGCGTGTTTACATATAAATGCTTTGGTAGAACTTCACCTACTGTTTCAACCACGAGCCGCCACTGATTTATACCGGTACAGAGAACAACACAAAAATATATCTTTACAAAAACGGTAACCATTTTGATGTGATTAACAGTATGCAAGCCTTTATAGGAAGTGTTTACTACTGTAACAAGTGTGATAAAGCATACGATCATAAGGAAAAACATAAGACATGTAAAATACACTTACGATTAATTTCATCTTCATTAGTTAAATCATAATCACTTGTAGTTTGTTCTTTAGAAGATAGTGATAAAAACGGAGGAAAAGCAATATGTATTATCTTTTTAGTAAGCATAACTTGTGGAGCAGGTGTTTTTTAAAAACCTACAGGATTATATAATGGATCTACAAACTTACATTCCGATAACGTAGCTGGTCTTAAAATCATAAATTCTACATCTTTATCTTTAAAGAAAGGGTACATTATTTTTATAAAGTCGTGTTCTAACATCTTTTTATGAATTTCTTCTGTTCTCGCTTTTGATAAAACAGTAGGATTTAACAAAGATCCACAGTAAGCCATTTCTTATATATTTTAAATGTATTATTGAATTTCATTTTCATTTATCATTATGTATTTGTTCTAAACTTTTAAATGCAATTGTTATAAAGAGTTTTAGAAAGTAAAAGTGTTGGGGCAGAAAGAATCACAGATAGATTTCGGATGTTTTTCTGTAGAACAGCTGACTCTAACCTTTTTCTGTCAGTGGCCCGAGTTGGTTAAGCAAGAAGGGGGTTAGAGTCGCATTAAAAAGGATCACCTCAAAAGTAATATAGTAACTTTAATATATTAACTTTTTGCACTTGTATAAGTAACAAGAAATTTAATTATTTGTACTCTGTTGAATATTTAAAAAAATAATGACCAAATGACTTGTGTTTCAAATTATTTTCTTTTAGATCCAATGTAGAATCGCATTTACTGTAATTTTGGTTGTTTCGGGATCATTCAGCCTGCGGCCATAAGTTGAAGGCCTCTGCTGTGGAGCAATCGGTAATGATTAACAAATGATTATCCACGACTTCTGTAACATTATCGCCTAGCTCCAAATGGTAGTAATATTGCAAGCAGCTCGTTGTGTTGTAATATGAAGATGGAGCACTAAAGGAAAACAACTATTTCAAACAAATGTTTTCTAACATGGCTTTCCATTAAACCGTATTAGGACCTTCGCCCCCCCCCCTTACGGGGTGCAAAGGACCACTCACAACCTCTACGTTTTTAATTTTTATATTAGTGTTTCGATATTGCTTTGACGTCCAAATTGAGGTCATTTGTGGCTAAAAGTTTGTGCTTTATAACGAAAGCACTTTATCCTCAACCTGTCCTTAGAACAAGAATTATGCCTTAATATATGCTTAAGGTGTTCTTTCATTAAGTTCCAGCTTTATTTATTTATTTATTTATTTATTTATTTATTTATTTACTCGCCTATCACAGAGCAATTGCTCCAATGAAGATAGGTGTTACCCAGTACAATCAATGTTTTAAACAATATACATTTTACAATTCTGGGGTATAATATATATGCTGAAAACATAAGCAACTTTGCCTAGAATACAATACAATTTTACACAATATACTCACACCGACTCGCACACACGCACTCAAACACACGCCCAGACATAACTGGACTATATATATTTCGTGAAAAAAGATGAAAAAAAGAATATTAGGAAAGAGACAAGTTGTTCATAGGAGAATACATAAATATAGTATACATTTAACATAGATTATAAACTCATGATATTCTAGGAATTAAATGAATAATAAAGAATAAAAAAATCGGTATTAAACACACATAATTAAGTTTCAAAACAAAGGATACACATGGAAACTTCACCATTGTAATTGTTAACCTAATACTCATTTCATATTTCTACCATTGTTTTCTAAATAAAATAAAACTGTTTTCTTAAAATCTTCTATTTTCATACCAAAATCTAGGTTGTAATTTATTTTTATAATTTCGTTATGTTCATAACACATTCTTATCATAGGAGAATTTTTATGTAAAATTGTTTTAAACTTTGGTATATAGAAAGGAAGTCTAACTCTTAAAATAGCCCGTTTAGTGTTGAAGTTCAAGGCTCTAAGTAGCTGACAACAATCTATTTTGGAATTTATTAATTTATATAAGAAAATTTGACCTTGAGTAAACCTTCTATTCTCCAAGCTAGATATTTTAAATTCATTTAATAAATACTTATAAGAGATTCGTTCTCTGTATGCAGATCTTCTATATCTCTTATAGTATAAATATTTTAAAAATTTACCTTGTATTTTGTCAATTTTATTAATATACGTTTGGTATCCTGGAAACCAGACAATATTGTTATATTCAATCTTACTTCTAACTAATGTATTAAACAATGTTACGGTTGCTTCTACACTTTTAAACTCCTTTGTGTTTCTTATTACAAATCCTAATAATTTATAACCTTCATTTAAAATATAATTACAATGGGGTATAGATGACAACTCATTGTGCATGACTATACCCAAATCTTTAATTTTATTTTTTCTTTCAATACTGGTACCATGTATTGAATAATTAAAGTGGACCGTGTCTTTTTTTCTAGAATAAGTAATCGTACAACACTTGTTTAAATTAAAATATAACTTATTCTCTTTACTCCAATCATAGCAGCTATCTATGTCCATTTGTAGCAATACTTTGTCTTGTTCAGTAATTATTTCTTTATATAACTTCAAATCATCCGCGAACAACATACATTGTGCAGATTTAACTCTCTTTGGCAAATCATTAATAAGTATTAAGAAAAGTAACGGTCCCAATTTTGAGCCTTGTGGTACTCCAGATTTAACCTTATAAATATATGAATTTTCGCATTTATATGTCACAAATTGTTCCCTGTTATTTAAATATGATAATATCAATTTCAATAAATCGTTAGATATTCCAAATGTAGCTAATTTTTTCATTAAGATACCATGGTCAAGCTTATCAAATGCTTTTGCAAAATCAAAATGTATTGCATCAACAGTTTCACCAGAATTTAGAGCATCAGATATATATTGTGTATAGCAAACCAAATTAGTCGATGTAGATCTTCCGGAAATAAATCCATGTTGACTTACAGACAAATAAGGTTTCACATGATGATACAGCTTTCCATAGATTATATGTTCAAATCCTTGTCCCGCTCTACCCTACATCTTCAAAATTAAATGGTATTAATATCCCCTAGCCACTGACATATGTTTTACGTCATTAAACCTCTTTGATGTGTTTCATACATACCACTATTATTCGAGTCGCTTATGTCTTTAATTTTTTTAAGTTCTTAAGGACAATATTATACCCTGGCAACATTGTTTTAGTCGTTCCGCACTATTGTATAACCAGAGTGATTCTAACAATACTACTAGCAGCATATTAAATCAGATTACGACATGATTGTAGATTTTCCAGTCTATGGATCATGGGCTGACGGCGAAATAATTAATCTGTTTTTTCCAAATTGCAATACTGTATACCGTGCGCGCTATATTACCTTTTGTTTGATATGCTCTTTCAAAATATGTAATAATATGACGTAGTGCCATTTGAAAAAATATAATTTTATACTAAGTTGGCAACCCTTATCCCTTATGACAACATTATGTCCCGTACATTCTACAATAAGCCATGCAAGTTTCATTTTGATTGCGCGATTGAATGTGAGGATATTTAATTAAACATGTCATTGTTCCCATAGTTCGATTTCAAGATCTTAATAATTTTATTTGCCATAACTAAGAGACATATGGCCATTAGCAGCTACAACCTTCATGTGAGTTATACCATGTAGTCGTAGTGACTATCCGTTTTACAGTTGGAAAGCATTCCTGGTAAGACTGAAAAATGTCTCACCCTGCGGCTTACCGTTTCTGATATATATTAGACCTTTAGTCCTAGGGTCATGAAAGTTAGTCCGGGGTGGACACGCTGCTATTCACATCTTATAAGACTATTTCATTGTACAAGTGTGAATATTCTTTTTATAATACCCTAGGGACGTTCCTGTAGATGATTCAAACAGTTCGTATTGTGACGGTGTGTATCACAGCGGTTCGAATTGCAGCTGCATATACCCTCCCATCATTCTGAGAATAAACGGATTGTTTCTTGCCGTAGTGGACCACGAGCGCCCGGACCCCGGTCCTTTAGTAGCACTCTGTAGTGTCTTCCCGAGATCACTGCTGCTAACAGTAGTACAAGGTAGAAACGTCTCGACCCATTATTATGATCTAAAGAGAAGAAAATCAACACTCGCCAAACCCTGTCGCACTGCCTCGTTCAGACTGTGTTAATTCCCCATTCGATAAAATCGTTGGATAGGCCTATATTACTCTAGTCTCTTACATTGACAGTAACGTTTAGGAATAGCTCGACACGTGTCTGCTAGAACAATTCACTCCACATGCGTCGTCGCGCGGTCTTTGAGTTGGGACTTTGTGTCTTATACTAATGTAAATCTGCTGTTCATTCAACAGTTTCATTCAATTAACATAAATTATTATTATTATTATTTAATTTTCCGTCACGTCAGTATATAATCAGTAAAGCACTTTCACTTATAATCTAGCCTAAGCATTAGACATTTTCACAAGAGAATACTTTGATATATATTTACGCATTGCACTATTTCTTCATTCACTTTGATAAAAAACCATTCATAATGAACAAATAATATTAATGAACACGTTTACTAACTTCTCGTTAGTTAAGCAAAATACATCCTAATTCTTGATTGGTGTGCTTTAATGTTGCTTGCCAGTCTTCTATTGTTTTCCCCATTGTATCAGTTATACGCTCTTCTATCACTGGTTTTCGGGTATACGTGTGCAATGTTTTCTCATATACATTTTCTAAACTCACACGTATTCACAGTTTTGCCTTATGAGCAGTTTCAGTCCGCACAAGATGTATTCACACCTATAATCTTGGTTATTCTTGGTCAAGGCGATTAGCTCGGATACATAATCGACCACCATCCTTTCAAATTTCTGTGAGGAATTTTTCCCAAGTATATTATATTGGCTGGTTTTAGTGACATACGTGTCCGAAGGTAAAAACATATCTTCCTTGATATGTACATTAGCCGTTAGTTTCCCTTTCAATTTAATTTCGGAAAAATCCATAGTTTTGACTTTATCATTCTGTACTCTAATCACATCCAAGTTGGCCGAATTATATATCTCTTTTATCTCTTGAAAGAAAACCTGAGTTAATATAGAGCATGAAGCCCCAGTATCCAGCAAAGCTATCGCCTCGAAGCCATGTACTTGAACAGGAATCTTGTTCAAATAATCAACAGAGAAATCTTGATACAGAGCTAGAAATGCCGCACATATTTCATGATTCATGGCATTTCTATTAACGCCTCTGATGAAGTGAATGCTTCTCCTCTCTCTCGATCACTCTCTATATTTACAGAAATTCTCTGTCTGATTACAGAATTTCCGAAATGTGTGGGTTCTTCCTGATTTATGGTTCCATTTGTCTCAGTTTGCATCACACATACTTTATATCTCCGATTGATATCTCGTATCTCTTATTTTCCTCCATCATTTTCTCTGAGGCTATCTTTAAAGTTGGCCTGATTTCTATTTGCATTGTTTCTATCGTCGAAGTGCCTATATGTTCCTTTTCTCTCTTGTATATTAGAATTCATTTTTGTATTATCCGTTCTATAAAGTCTTTGATTACTTGTACGATTGTCGTAATTCCCTTCCTTTTCTTAGCTATTCCAGATATCTGCCTGTCACACACTCCAGTAATTCATAGTTAAAATGTCTTATTGTTAGCTCCCGCTGCGATTTCCTTGGCAACATAGTTTTGATATCATATAATTCTCTCTCGCTCATATTGTCATTAATTGTGGTAACACTTGTTATCAATTCCTGTATTTTATCCGCAAAATTTTCCTCCTTTTTGCAATCAATTCTTGTACACTGTAATACTTATTTTCGCGCCTTCATCTATTCAGACTTGGCATAGGTTTTGCAGAAAAAGCATGCAAAAATCTGTGGGAAATCTGAAATGGTGTTTTCTTCCAGATAATCCAATCATGTGCTGGGCCAATTATTGCTCTCATTATGTATATTTATTTATTTATTATTAAGTTTCATATACAGCTGGAGTTGCCATTTTACACAGAAACTAAATAACATTGCAACAAACTAAATAACATTACTACAAACTAAATAACATGAAATTAAATTTTAAACAAGACATAACACAACAATTGATATCACTAACATGACTATGATAATACACAAGAGGAATAACTCAGATATTGGTATTTAGCGTTCGATGGAAAGTGTTTTTAGATCCAAAAAGATCTTGAATCAAGTTTTAGTAATCATAATTACTAGTCTATGGAATAAGAAGCGCTGAAGTATACTTAGCCTAGGCGTGGTACAATGAAGGAGGTTATTATTTCTGGTTATTCGCAAGGGAACAAGGAAGTAAAATTTAGAAATCAACTCTCCAGTTCTAATATTCCCGTTAAGTGTCTTGTATAAGTACATCAAATCTGCCAGCTTACGACGAGAAGAGGGAACGTAGAGACCAGGAACGGATAATAACTCTGGTTTGCTTAAGCTACGTACTGATGGTATTCGTCTTTTGACTATAGCAAGGAAGAAGTTCAGAACAGAATCAATATGAGATAGATTAGAAATACCAGCCATGTTCCAAATTGGGGAGTAATATTCAATTTTAGGGGAGATGAAGGTTTTGTAGAACATACTCAATGAATGAAGGTCCGTAATTTCTGTAAATCTATAGAGAAGACCAAGTAAGCGCATAGAACTGTTAGTAATAAAAGTCACATGATCAGCAAACAGAAGTTTTTTGTCAAATACCACTCCAAGGTCCTTTTGAGAAGTAACTTTAGCGATAGGACTAGCTTCAATGATATAAAGTTGATTTAAAATCCGGCCATTTCTTCTCCAGGTCCAGTATAACTTTAGCCATGTCAGCTATCTTCTTCTCTTGCAGTGCAAAAATCTCATCTAATCTATTAACCTGAGTATCAAATCTATTATCAAGGTTATCAATAGATTTGTTTATTTTGTCCAAAATTTCCTTATTCATATCTACTATCACTTTTCTGTTTTCGCTTGTAACTCTGGATTACTCCTATTGCATAGAGACTAACACTGATTTAATTTACATAAGTAACCCATCGAACTTTACAATCTCATTTCCTTTTCCGTTAGCCTTACTTGCCTCAGATTCATTGTCAGGTTAGCACTTTCATCCATTATCGTGTATATTGGATCGTCTTGTTTCTTATGCCTTCTATTACGTCTTACCATAACAACCTCACATATCATATCTCCCTGTGATTGCTCCGGAGTTATATTATCGTTCCTATATCTGTTCTGCATCTATCGGGTGTACTAATAATGCCGGTAGTTCAAAATAAGATAGTTTAATATGAAGTGACAACGAAGATGATTCTCGAATATCTTTCGTGTAAGTATTTCAGGCTTAGGCCCCACGATGGTGACGTCAATTCTGTTACGTGCTTTTATTCCTATATCGAACTTATTTATTAGCCTATGTAACAGGCGGTGTAATTGAGCTATGTTTCAAACCGAATACCAATGCACAACTACACACTTAAATTGGCAGAGCATGATAAACACTTTCACGTTATAATCTAGGCTAAGCAATATCTTTTTTAAATAAGCATTAGACATTTTCATAAAAGAATACTTTGATATATATTTACGCATTGCATTTCTTCTTTCACTTTGATAAAATACTGTTCACAAGGAACAAATAATATTAATGGACACGTTTATTAACTTCTCGTTAGTTAAGCAAACTCCATTTTTAGTAACACTACTAAAGTCAGTCACTTTTCTACCTATCTGCTTTCATAATATTTGTTGCAATCATTAGGTTTATGGCCGCTACTGTTCTAGTTTCAAATATATTTCACAAGTATCGTTCTGTTCCCAAAACAGATTAAACACTTATATAAATATCACAAAACATGTCAAAGTACAATTATACTCGATGCCAAAAGATACCTTACACTCTTAAAAACAAACGATCATTTATTCGTAATATAATTGGTTATAGGGTAAACACACGTTGTTCATTATATTGTTCACTTTCAGCGAGGAATAATTATGCTAGTTGTATCCGAAAATCAATTATAGGTACATAAATAAGCACCAACAGTGAACCAAAAGAATATCTAGTCTACAATCTAATGGGTGAAATGCACTGGAATTTGAATAAAGGGATAGTGAGTGATGAATAGTACATTTAAAATACGCAAAGAAACTTTCACTGCCTTCGTACTTACCTGCAATCTGTTTGAGATTTTCAATGCATCATATTTTCAAGTATGATACACTCAGTTTGTCAGTACAAACATAAAAAAAATGATTTATTATGTCGAGAGTTCACAGCCAAATCTTCTGTGAAATTCACACGTGATACTTTATCTACTTTAAAGAGGGGTTCAAACGTCCACTGAAGAAAACTAGATTGTTTCAGTAAATTGTGTTTTATGCAATTGTACCTAAAATTTTGTTACAATACATAAGAAATATTTTTTAAAGAAAACGATAAGAACAAAATTGAAAAATGTCTAATTTATTTGTATATACATTACAGATAAGCAAGAAAAGTTCTTGATGATAAATTTAAAACACTGTAGGATTATGTTGACTCTCCTTATAAGTTAATTGAAGCATGTTTAAAATCTTGAATACTTGAAATTCATTTGTCATAGGAAATGACAAATATCAGCTCTTGTTTTGATTTAATTCAATCAATTCTCTTTTCAAATAGTAGATGGAGGTGGTTTATCTAGTTCATGTTCTCGTACCAGCTGGGCGATGCAGTTTTCGCTGTTAGCACATGGTGAGTCCTCTAATTCAAAGATTACTAATTCGTTATCTGCGGGAAGAATATAGTTGGATGGCACGTATAGAGTTACTTGAGGACCGACTACGGGCCAGTATCGACCAAGGTTATAACCATTAAGGAAAGCAACACCCTGAAATGAAAATAATGTACATGTTTGTTATTTAGAATGGAAGTAGATTATTTCAACGTGATTGATAATCAAAATATGAAATTTGATGAAGAAATATTGCTCCGTTTTTTGAGTTACGTACCAAAACCAAAAGAAACACAAACTAAAACGAGGAGCCGCTTTAAGTTAGAAAGGAATTAATTTTCATACATTTCATTGAACCTATGTTCCCCATCATCTTCATATTCAGTAATTGATTATAATGTGTGTTAGGACTCTTTTCTTGTTATGACTAGATGTTAATTAATCTACTAATACTTCCAATTTTTTTTTCAATCGTCGAGGGATCGCCTGTAGTTTTATTAGCAATATCGTTAAACCTCACTTTCACTCAGATAAAACATTTTAGCATCATAAAACTATCGACAATTTCATGATTACCTATGATAATTAATCCGTACTTTGCAGTGAAATAGTTAGTGAGAAAAATAATTAACGTACCTTATAAAATCCATCGAGCCTCAAAAATGTATCTAGTGGTGATTCGCCATTATTTGGTATGGAGAAGGTTCCATAGTAAAACTGACCACCACGTTGTCTTTCTACTTCAGTCGTGTTGCTACTAACGTCCTTGGCATAACGCTGAATTTCTGTAACGTTGTTCAATGGCAGCTTATACATTGTCCAACCTGTCTGGATGTCTCCATTAATTGTCACATTATTTATAATTCCCTGTAAGAAGCAAAGAAAAGAAAACTTCATATTGCGGTTTGGATAATACAGTAGAAACTTGGGGAACTTGACTAGTTGGAGATAACGTTCGGATGCCGGAAAATTCCAATTATCCTTGGAGACTTTTAAAATACGCAGTATATGTACCAGATCATCCTTTAGCGCATTGCCATAGGATAAAAAAGCCTTGGCGGTGCGTCAGTCGAAACTGTATGGCAGGGATGAGAGGGAGACGCGAGATTAGTGACCTTGAGTATGAGTTAAGTTGAGAGCCTAGACTAAAAATCAAAATCCTTGATTAGAAAACTTTATCTCACGATCAATTTCCGTTCGGATGTGTTCGGATTATCCAAAATTTAGGATTGTCTGGGTTCGGATTTCCGAAGTTATACTATAATTGTACTATTTTATAAGGACCGCACTTTATAAGAATATTTTATAGTATTTGTAATAATAGTTGTAATGTTTTATAAGAAGGTGTTTGATTTCATATGGATGAGGATCATTTGCTGTATATTTGAGTTAATGCGTATTTTAATACTATGAAATGACGTCATTAACTCTGGGTCGGGAAATTCCCCGTACAAGGACGTAACACGAATTTAATGTTGGTAAAAACCTGATATCAAAGAATGTACGGAACAGGACAATCGACATCTGGTCGGGGAAGATGGCAAATTCCCTTTTCCTGAGAAAGAACGTCAAAGGACATACTGTATTGCGTAATTATTTTCCGATTTTCTAAGAAATTACGTCAATGGATATCCGGTATTGCGCAATCAGCATCCGGTAGGGGAATTCCCATGAGATTATCTAACATCGCGCAGTAATGGAAATAAAAAAATTAAAAATTTACTTTACGTATTACCTTTACTTTGCATATGAATGAATTTTGGTTCTCCTTATTACTGGAGAATTGAGAGTAAATATCGTTTCTATTGAACTTTCACATTCTTATTACCTATCTTTAACTTGTTACTAGGTAGGGCTACTCGTATGAGAAGATGACAAATTTGCAATGATCTGTATTTGGTAATACATCGCATACACAAACACAGATTTCATAATCGAAGTCCTGGTCGTTTATTCTCCGAAAGATTTCCATTGACCTGTATCAAAATCCGATACTGAACTGACCGATGCCATTAATAATTTAATTAATATGTGAAGCCAAGGAGCGGAGGGAACAGTTAATCTCGAACGCCTCGTTGTTGCAAAAACATATTTATGTACGTTTAATGCACAGTCCGGCATATGTATAAATCAACAATTAATACTACATAAAAAAAAACAGCGCACAGCAACAAGCGTAAAAAACGTAGTTAGAACTGAAAATACTGTCCATATTGGATTAGACTGAGAGTGGAAGATTGAAGTTAAATGTTTGCTCTGACATCTATCTTTCGTGACCAGCCGATCATTGCAGCATCGTTAGTACGAGAGCTCGATTTAAGATTCTCACGAGCAAATTTGGTAACATAACTAAAGATCTGTTTGTTTCCAAATGATCAATGAGTTTTCAAAAATAGCTCCAGATGACTCTGCTGTTTGTAACAATTTGCTCTCTGGTGACGAGAAAATAAATTTCTTGCCAGCCGGTTTACGCAAGAAAAACACTTTGATTATTTAATTATGACGAGGCGTGTCTGTCTTATTGTTACTTAAATGCACAAACAAAACAAAAGAAACAAAAGAAATAGTTATGGAAAGAGAACACTATGAGAGATGTCTTAGTAGATGCTGACGCATGCAGCGTGAGACAGACTGCGGTGAAAATAATCGAAGGTTTGGAAAAGACATCTAAAAATTGTGATTTTGTACACATTTTCTGTTCGGACTTGTCTCACTTTCCTGTAAATTGATATCACTTGTGCAGATTGCATTTGTTCACAAGCTCGGGTTGCATTGGTAGGCTAGATAGGCCACAGTATATGCCCCTGCTTGTACCACGAGAGAACTGATTTCGTATTCTCTACGTACTTCGGCGCAAGATTATCCTTCAGTTATACAGACTAATTAAAACAAATAGAGAAATAAGTAGTACGTTCAACAGAAGTCAATATAGTTAAAAGAACGTTACCTTGAAATCATTAATTAAACTTCCATAATTAATGCGACCTTGGTTTTCTACAAGTATTTGCAATTTTTGACCTTCAGTTGCCAAAATGGGTAGAGAGTAAATCTTCCTTGTACGGCTTAAAATACCAACTAAATTCTGAAAATATACAAGAAATGGAATTAAAATTTTACTGCAAAATACCTAAAAATTGCTAATTATATTAAAAGATTTAAAGTAACAATTTGCCAAGAAAAACTGACTAGTTTTTAAATAGTAAAAAAAAATTAATAATTTTACTAGAAAATAGTCAGGAGCGTCTGAAAATATTCAAAGATAAAAATTAACACATTTCTAGGAAACACCATGGTTACTAGAAATGTTTAAAACTTCTAATTAAACGATTTCACTAAAAGATATTTATACGAACAAATTCTTAATTAAATTTGTTCGTATGAAGTTATTATTGAACTTATCAGTAACTGAAGTTAACGATATTACTGCAAGATTCGCAGGAATTCCTAATACTGTTACAAGATTGACGTTAATAATTTTACTAGAAATCATGAAAGAATTATTAATAACACAGGGTGTTACATAAGAATGGTGTTTTAAATACATGTAAACTAGTACTGCGTTTTATTATTAAAAAATTACAAACACATGAAGTGCACATTTAAACATTGCCATTTGTAAAATATCTACAATCACGTTGATGTTTTGAAAATGACGTTCTGTAAATGGGCACTACTTCGACGTTGACACTCGGATAATCTGCGGTGGAATGTCCATGGCACGTTCAAGCATCTGAACAGGATTGTCGGGAATACGGATACGGATGCTGGAATTAAAATGGCTCTTTTGAAGGTAAGCGTGCAAGTTCATGTGTGAGGAATGTGTTAATCACGTCAACATACCATTGAGATGTCAGCGTGGCTACTGATCCGTGCTCGTCCTCGAAAATCAAAGTACCGATTATTCCCACACTGTGACATTCTGATTTTGTACTCGGCGTTGATGCAGTTCACGGGGCAGGTTTATTTATTCACATAACCAGTAAGATTAGAAAGGACCTCGTCACTCATTCACGGTAAACATAAGAAAGCTTCATTCTCTGGAATTTTTCCAAAAGTTAAAATTCCCTTACAGCTACAGCACGATGAATTTCACTACAGTGGCCCATCACTGCAAATGGCGTAGCTGTACATGAAACAAATGAAAATAAGTGTTGCTCTCAACATTACAGAAACTTCCATAATGAAATCAAAAAAAGCCTGTTGTTATACCACATACTGCAAATGGCGTATCTGTAGGTGAAACAAATTGCAAACAATGAGTATTACCCTCCTCAACATTAGAAATTTTGTTGCCAACAATGGCATCCACACACTGTTGCGAAGTTGAGAGAAACATCCATACTGAAATCAGTAATTTCTATTCATATATTGGAACGTGCCATGGACAATTCCCATCGCAAATTGTCCACGTGTCAAGGTCGAATTGGTGCCCACATTCAGATTGTTATTCTGAAAAAACATTACGGTGATTGTGCATATGTTACAAATAGCACTCTAAATCGACAATTTTACAAGTAAACACCCTCTAAAATCGGAACACACACACACACACACACATATATATATATATATATAATGGAACTAAGAATTTTACTACCATTGGCGCTCCAGGAGTAATGTATTATTTTATCAATTCAGTGGGGTAGTGAAAACTAATTCTTGAAAAACAATGTAAATATGACCCTTCCTTCAAATCAATTAAAGTATCGCCAGAAATCTTCCAGATGTATCTGTCATAGTCTGTTTATTATATACGTACTTTGGTTTAGAGGATTCTCAGGTATCGGAGAGAAATCGCTGTGTCTAATACATGTAATCATCAAAGCACAGCTAACTTGCGAACTCTAACACATCCGGACCTTCATCGCTTTATAAATGCATATAGTCGTACCTCGTACCTAAAAAATATTATATCATATTTGTACTGTATTTAATTATTCATTAAAAATATAAGCACTATTATTATTTCAGTAATTAGATAAGATATTAATACTTGCAAATCGTACTCACTCACCTGATCAACATAAACATATCCTCTGTCCCTGATATCATCCACAACCAGCATCGCTGGATCAGGTATTTGATTGTTGATGACTGTTTCATAGAGGACGAATCCATAAGACTGGTTCATTTGCTCAAATGACTGGGGTAAATCGGATCTGATTGTCTCAGGTGCTAGAGCATCGAGCGCATCGAACACTGATCCTGCGTAATTAAGTGGTATACTGCCGTAGTCACCTTTTTCCGTTATCGCAATAGTATCGTTATTGGGTACTGCCATATACTAAAAGTATAAAGTTAATGAAATTAGACCTAATATGTTAATAATAATATTTATAAAAGGGAAAGGCTATATTAGAATGTGTATTTGCTTTTAACCAGCAAATTCCAACCTAGTATATAATTAACTGCTAGTAAAAACCTCATGAAATAGTACAACGAAGTGGTTTGAAATAATGGTAATCTGCTATGATATTTATGGTATTATTATATGGGCACATCATAAAATATAATATCGATACTTTACCTTTGCAATAGTATCTCTGATAGCATAAAACTTGTCAGTTGGATCTCCAGCTTCTGTCAAAGGGGCATCGTAATCGTATGACGTCGGTTGAGGGGTGTATGTACTTCCGTAATTGGCTCCTGTGAAAAAAGAGTCAATTTTGTAGTCAATATTTTGTCTTAAAACACACACATAATATCTATAGGCGACAGTCATAGTCTTTTTTACGTTACTTCGAAGTAAGAAATTGATTTATGTGAAGAGCATATTCGTATTAACAGTTCTCGGAAGATCGCTTTTCTTAGGTATTTTTTTCTTTGTTTCCTTGCATAACCGGCGGAAGGCGGAGATCGTAGCGTCCTACTGCCCAAGGCGGTAGGATTTAGTGGACGGCAAAATTTTGAAAACAAAAATTAAAAATTATCAAAATCTAATGACCACATTGAAAAATAAAATTAACAAACATCTAAAACCATGTTAAGCTAAGAACATAATTGAATAATTAATCAGCGCCCTCCCTCCTCTAGAACTTCCAACTTTCAGACAATTAGTTACAGGTATATCCTACTTATTGCAATATTTATTTCTCTTATCGAGTATCTAGTTGGAGAAGGAAACGTTGTGGTACATGACTCCTTAAATGTGTTTTTCAGGCTAAATTGCATACATATTAAGGGAGAACTTTATGCGATTATCTTTAGAAAAAATCTCAAAATTTCTTATGATACGAAGGAGTTAAAACAATCAGACTTAAATTAATACTTAACACAGTCATATCAAACAATTAAGAGGGAATGCACTCAATTAGACAATACCACACTTACGACTTCACATCTTTCTACAGGTGCAAAGAATCGGGAACTCACTGAAAAGGAGGACACAATAGTATAAATAGTGATTTATGTTATTATAGGCCAAGAGCCAACAAACTAGTTAGCCAACTGTTAAAAGTATACATTATGCAATGGCGAAACCATGTTTAGAATGTGGTTGATCTAGTCAGAAAGTAAGAATACTTTTTTTGCTGTAAACTTTTATTCCGCACGTAAAATCTTTTATAGTAGATGCATAACAATTGGCGCCATATTTATGATATTTTTGCTAGTCATAAATTTTAAATGCTCAGACTTATCTTTAGAGAAATTGTTCTACAATGATTAACTACAATAAGGCAGTGTTTTGCTTAACAATGTCTGTCTTTACGCAGAAGGTCAGTCAAGATGTTTACAAGTATATTTCATATAATGATGGTAACTTTCTCGAATAGGTGGAGCTGTTTGGTAAGTTTGATAGTCCCAGCCCAACATACTGAAAGAACTACGGGTGAGCAAAATAAATATCAGCATTACTTAGGAAAATATATTTATTCAAATTCTCAGCGAACAAATTAAAAATAAAGTATTGCTTTTGTTGAAGACTGCAAAATACTAACCTTTAGTGCATTACAAGACTGTACATATAACATTTCTGGCAGATGCAATGAAAATGATTGTTCGTTTTGTACAAATTAAGAAGAATGTTATGTAAAAATTTGCGAACACTTGGTTTCGTTAATGTAATGTAATACAAAGTGGTGCAAAAAAATAATTGAAACCATATTGTTTTTTGTTTGTTTTTTTAACTCTTTTTATGCACCACCCTGTAGATACCATTGGTCCAGGACTAACAGATGTAATACTTAAATAGTTAAAGGTCTTGGAAATTTCAATCAAAAACATGACAGGGCAAGGTAACGACAATAAGATCAATATGAAAGGATATTTAGATCTAGAAATAAATCCCCCAGCTTCAATGTTTTTTGCGGTTGTCATTCATCACACTTTGTTGTTAATGATGCAACCACGGCATCTAAATTCCCTTTTCCATTATTGTTTGTGTAATGGGAAAAGTATATGACTTCTTTCCTGCGTCAATTCAACGTTGGTGCACATTACCAATCCATTAAATATCACAAGGTGGATGAGCACAATTGATCCACTTACTTGTTAGGTATCATATAAGGGAAGTTTATGATACTTTACTTCAAATACCTAATGGCAATAAACATACAGAATGATCGCTCATGATGCTTATGATCAGTATGCAGCAAACCAGCTGCGTGGCTTTCCCTGTTCACAAATTGTGTGCTGTGACGTACTACGTTGAATAATATTAATTATGTTTCAATGTAGTAAATTGCTGACATTACCCCAAATTGGTCATAATAATTTTAGTAGCGTTATGTTTGCTTTAAAGAGAAGGAATGCATTTTCCCTTCGACTTTTTAACTAAACAATTATTAACTTAACAATTTCATTACTGGTTATTGGGTTGAGGGGTTAAAGAGGTGGCACTTGACAGGTCCGCCCAAGGCGGCAAAACAGCTAGCGCCAGCCCTATTGCTTGTTTCTTTATTTACAGTTTATAGTAAAGATGAAAAGAAAACGTGAAACTTAACACAGAAAAATTGACAGCTCCCATGACCAGGACTCGAACTCGGATCTTCCTGTTCCCTGTTAAGTATGCTGTCCATTACATTACACCATAACGGTTGTTCAAGGTCAGCATACCTAACAGACAACTGGGAGATCCGGGTTCGAGTCCCGATCATGGGAGCTATCATTTGTGTGTGTGTTAATTTCAACATTTACCACACTCTAGGTTATTTGTGAAAAGTATAATAACATCGAAAACAAAACTTGTTTACACTGTATTACAGTACAGGAAAATAGGGTTTAAGTCAATATATTGGTTGCTTTAAAGACTTGTTGAAGCAAGTGGAAACAAGCATGGCATACGATAACGAAAGACTAATTGGATCCGGATTCGAAGAGCCAGCTACTACTCAGTTGTGGCCTAGACAGCAGCACCTACCTCGGACCGCAGGGTATTTACTGTATTAAACAAATAGCACTGTTTCACTTTCCTTTTTTAGTATATGTGGAAATGTATGTAACATATTCGAAGGAAAAAAATTCTTTTCTCACACAATTGCTGTAAAATTAATATACAAATCAACAAATTATTAAATTTCACTTTTTAAAAAAACACCAAATTTCGAATTTTACTAGTTTGGTTTGCTACCTTAATCAACACAAATATCCAGAAAACACAGACTTGAAAGTACAGATTCTTGGCTACATTTTGGCACAAGATTCTGTACTTGCATTTATTAGGCATTCAATCATTTTAAAACTGAAGAAAATTATAAAGAATATCACTGTAGGAATCAATTAGCATTAATTTCTGGATGACAGAGCTTAATCTTAATGATATCGATTGGAGACTAATAATTACGACCTTAAAAAGACTTTGTTTGAAAAAGTGTCATCAAATGCTGTTCTTTGGTTCTGCTACTTTCTTCACGTCCCGATAGATACACAGTGTATATTATCAGTTTCCAAACACAATATCATTAAAAAAAACATTGTCTAGCTCATCTCTATATTTGTACTCTAGAAAATGGATAGGAATTAATCAAATGAAAGAAATACTTTTGCCTTGAATGCATGTTGTCCCCAACAGGATGCTTTTTATCATTATAGTGCCTGGACAACCTAGTAGACATCTTAGCCTCATCCACAAAGGAACATTAAAAGTAACAATTTAAATGTATATTTTCATACTATCGGTATATAACCTTCGGTATTTACTCCTATCGCTAACTGCTTTACCATGATGTGCATTTTATCAGCCAATCACAAAGGTAGAAGATCAGCTGATAA
This sequence comes from Lepisma saccharinum, assembly GCA_022664845.1. NCBI lineage: Eukaryota > Metazoa > Arthropoda > Insecta > Zygentoma > Lepismatidae > Lepisma > Lepisma saccharinum. The sequence goes on from JAGDQP010015580.1 coordinate 31,860, forward strand.
AATCTAATTCACTGATATTGGGCGCAAAACTGTACGTCCGTCATTTATAGTAGCACAAAGTAAATTATTATTATTATTATTTATATTTTAGTTTTCTCTTATCTGTCTCATTACAATCCTCACGGCCAACTCGCAAGAGTAATTAATTCTAGTAGTAACGTTATCTGTTCTCAAGCCATAATCAAAAAGTAAACGAACCACTAACCAGTCTTTACTCGTTATCACTATCTCGGCAATACAAGTGTGTGAAGCACGCACTCCAAGGTGCGTTAAATGTTGAACGTGCCTAGAAAATGTCAAGGGAGCCTTTATTAGTAAAAAAAAATAAATCTATAATTGAGATAAGATTTTAAATAAAATAAAGAAGTTTCCGTATTTAAGATTGAACCCTATGCAGGCGGGTTAAAATATTGAAAATACATGTAAAACACAAGAGAATATTTATTTAGATCCATGTAAGTAATATCAGTACAAACCAATGTTCTCTTAAAGATTTTTTTGAAGTTACCATGACCGGGAATCGAACCCGCGATTCTCACGCAGGAAGCTGACACTCAGCCACGTAAGCTACTGAGGCAGCTGTGGGCGAAAGATTTCGAAAGGGTGTGGACAGCAGATTCACTGTTCGCTGTTGAAGACATATTGATACTGATGATATGGCTTCCAGGGTTGATTACTGTCGCGAGACAATCCTCTATTCTCGAGCCCTTAGAAATGTATTTTCCCTTAGAAGCATACTGTAGCTACATAATGTTGCTGTATTGCATAAGTTTGTCTGAAAACCTTACCTGCCATAAACCCAAAGTTTGTTCCTCCAAAGAACATGTAAAGGTTGACAGATGCATTGACGGCTAACATAGCGTCCAGAGTCTCGACAACTGATTCTGTTGATCGTACAGAATGGGCTTCTTCCCAATGATCGAGCCATCCAGGATAAAACTCAGAATTGACTAATGGGCCTTGAGGTTCGTAAGCCCTTTGAGCTGCGAATGCTGAATCTACGTTTGAACCTAAAACAAACTACAATTATTATCTGCATACATAGCTTATCGACATAATCTTATGTGATAATGGGTGGGTTTCACGAATCTTTGTTAAGAATCGACGAATCGCTAAGTAATTTTGAAAGCTTTGAAATATCTTACATTGGTTAACTAAAGATTTGTTAAATTCTTAACGGATGTTGGAGAAACCCACCAAATGTCTTATACCAATAGGAAGAGACAAATTTCATAATATACAATATTTCCAAACTGTTGCGATATGAAACAACATGCAAATTAATGAAATACCGTTAATGTCTGTTGTAATAATATTTAGCAGAAACCACAGAGCTAATTCTCATTATATTCTGAATGGCATCTTATTTTCGTCTCTGGAAAGAGATTATTCCAGGTCGTTATCATGCAGATTGTAGGATTTTCTTACGACTTTGCATAAATTTTAGAACGTTGATCGTTTTGTGGGCAATACGTAACAGAAAATAAATATATTGTATTTAAAAATTAAAGCATCATTCACGAAACTACATAATACAGTAAATCAATTCTAAGAACGATCTTAAAAGTGGTAGAATAAATTATTACCAAGTAACCTTTCATTAACCGAAGACACAAATTATATACATGCTAAATACTGAATTTTTTTAAGGAATACAATTAGCGAAATTTACAGGAAAAATACATTTTCCAATCCAAAAACACTATCCCTGATATTGCACATTAGAATTTGCTATAATGCGCCGAAGTAGTTTCACTCAAGCGCGTATCTTATTACAAAACAATTGCAGTAGTGATTAATGCTGCGTCTTCTTAATTTGATCACCCGGGATCAAATCCCTGTCCGCCTGTTTCGGTTCTTTTTAATTTCTATTTTGCTATTTATTACAGCCCATACAATTAACATTTTACATTGTACTATGTTACTATGTCGCTGTTAAACATTTGATTTGTTCAACTTGCTCATAGCTGCGCTGTAGTCATTTTGTAACTTCATGACAATTAGTACTAAATACTTTGCTTCAGCAAGTATAATGTGAATATATTGGGTATATTACATTAGAGTTCGAGCACGATAATGTAGCACCGAGTGGTATTAGCTCAGTTGGTAGAGCGTTGGCTTAGCAATCAGATTGTCCTGGGAACGATCACAGTGACCGCTTACCTTGACTGATGTTTTTCCTCGCTCATTCCAGGCAATTAAGCCTTGGCTAACTACCTTGAACATCCTCTCTTCCACCACCCTATTCCGGCGTGAGCCTGAGATACCTAAAGGCCTGCCATAAATAAATTCAAAATTCGAAACGATAATGTAGTATCTTGACTCGTGGACGTTAGAAAAAAAAATTAAAACATGCAAGAGTAAATAATAAAACTCTCATATTGTTATATATGTCTTGGTTTATGTATTTTGTTCTCTTTGAAATTAATAATGGAAAAAGCTGTGGTAAATTGAAAAATAAAACAGAAAAAAAATAAAGGGAAATAGTTAGATAGAGAATTGAAGCTGAGTCGTCAAATTAAGAAGTAGAATTAGCGATTAACCATTATTCTAACCGTTTTGCAAGAAGTTAGGTTCATAAATAACAGTGCTTCCAAGTTGGAATCCATGTATCTCAAAAACGAAGCCGAATTCGACATGTAAGCAAGATACCTTTCCATCTTGTTTTGGTGTCATAAATTCACGTGCATTTTATTGTGATGGAATTGACGATGAATGGTAGACAATTATATTAATCTCCTTACAGTTGCACTCCACTATCAAAAGCTTTGCTTAAATATATTCTTCGGGTACAACTTTCGACTGTCGACTTACGTCATTTATGACGATGCCGTGATAACTTTGGGAGGCTCTACCTTCGAAACTACGCATTTTTTGACAGAGATAATTAATTTTTATCCTTGTACGCACTACAGGGAATTCAATCCTCGAATACTGCCGTTTCCATGTAAGAAGAATAACAGAACTTATCTGAGTGATTAATGTTCGATTAAAGACACAGGTCTTGTAGAAGTACATTAATCTTTCATTTAACTTTATGTACAGATTCTGTTCTGTATGGAAGATAATAATTGGTAAAAAAAAATGCCACTCTAATGACATTGACCGTTTCTTTAACAAAGCATTTTCTAGTCAATTAGCAGTTACTTGTTAATTTTTATCATGCATTTACGTAACATACTGTATATTTATACGTAACATACTGTGCCTTCTTTTAATTGAACTATGGTACTTCAAATATGCTACTATGTTCCCAAAAATACTATGTTTTGTTTTTAAGAACTATATTATTGCATTATCAGTCGCTCGTAAACGATTGGTTGTAACAGTGGGCCCCTAAGGTGGAAACACGTATTGTCCAATAAAGGCAAATTCTATCCTTTATCACAGCCTGAGCCAAAAAGCTGTAGAACTAACATTAATGATTTGAACATTTAAATAATATTTATTGTGCAATATAAGTCAATTACAACAGCTTGATATGGATGAAAGAAAATAATAGAAATCACGATACATAAGTTTAAGTTATTTTAGCCATTATAAATTACAACGAAAATAATTCACATACCAGGACCAAAGTCAACAGTTGCGTAGACATTAGGAATTTTTCCACATTGCAGATAACCTGTTCCAGCTCCATCCGTGGTGTAAAGCACTGCTGCATCTTCTACATAAGAAGAAATGAGGTCACGAAGAGATGCCAAGTAATCAGCGTCGCAGGCATCGTAACTTCCATATTCATTTTCAACCTGAAGAAACATAGAGTTTACATATTACTACAGGATATTAATATATTTGGAAGAGCTTTCACAGTAATATTCAGTTTGGAGCGCTACAGCGGTGATTTCGCAACTACAACGTCAATCAGGGACCATTCCAGTCAATTTGCACAGCAATAAGAACGAAATCTATAATTCTTTTTGTGACTGGGAATTTGAAATTACATTAAAAGATGCTAAGAAAGCCTTTCGTGAAATAAACCAGGTACCTTATGGTATGCTGCGATACCTTTCCTTTCAAGGTAAGATATTTTTGTTAAATTGTTAAAACAACATATGGAGATCGGAACCTAAAGGGTTCTGGATTGCTGGTGAGAAACTATCGTAATGCGTATTCTGAAAATATACAAAGACAAACGATGGACAAAACATCTCTCAACTATCGTTCATTGCTTTCACAAATTGTGTATGCAAACTGTTACACCGAATAGTGAATCTAGTGATACTTAATGTGATCTGTAGAGTCTCAACCATCTTTATTGTGTGGTCTTATATTGATTTTCATTTATTCTATCATTTATTCAAAAACAGATTTCCAGTCTCTGTTTTTGATTTAACTCATGGTCTTTTACACCATTGAGTCTACAGTAGCGACAGTATTTTTCCCTTCCTTGGAGCAGGGTAAGTCAATAAGAAGTCTATTCTTGATAAACTGAAATTCATTTTCAAAACTACCTCTACAGTTCCAGTTTCTTAGAAAGATCATTATTATGTCATTATATCTTAATTTCTGCTGTTTCGGTTTCAAAACAGGACTTTCAAAAAATTTACACGTGAAGAACTTTCCAAAGTTGAATATTTTAATACCTCTGCATTGTACACAAAAACGTATGAAATGAAAGGTGCCAATAGATAGAAGTGAATGGTACCAGTCTAATATGCTATCTGGTTGTGAACGGAATTCTAAAAGTGCTTCCGTACAGTGAAAGGAGTTATCACCGTTAATTCGATTTTATGACTTCATTTTCATATTTGGATTTTTAAAGATGCAATGTCATATACCAGGTAACTGAAACTTGAAGTTGCGTGCTCTGTTTATAGTAGCTACTCCAGAATAGCTTGTAATAAAAATCATCATTTCTGGCTCAACATAAAGTTGCATTCACTTTATTGCAGCTATATTAGTATAACTTATACTAGAAGACCAAATAAATCAAAATTAAATAATATACTCCAGAAGTACGGTGCTCAAAACATCGGAAAGAAGCTGAAATTTCTTTCCAAAAGTTGTCCATACAACACCACAGGTGATTTCCTAGTAAGATATGTATACACTTGCAGCATGAGTAAGTCATAGATCGACTAAGCATTCTTGCCATTACAGCATATAAAATTTTGTTCCTTTTATAGATGAAAATTCTCACAATAGTGTTACCACTCAGCTCCCTAGTACTGAAGGTAGCTGCCTAGCAACCGGCACTAGGGAGGCGATGTAGGTTCAAATTTTTTTCACGTATTCCATTCTGACCTTTTTTTTTTTTTTACAGTTTTTTTCTGTTTCTTACTAGGCTCTAGAACCCTTAATAGATGTTTGGGTTGATACGTTCAGTATTCCTTTTCTTGGGATCATATGCTGGTCGATCGTTGTAACCTACCAGACTTCAGCCGGACATTTTAATGTGATTCTTGGCTCAATAGCCCAGAATAGAAGGTTTGTAGCAGGAGAAAAAGAAAACGACAGCGGGTAATGGATACTAGCTAATATTTGATATCGCTTTGAATATTACGAACTTCCTAATCCTCGTGGACTAAGGGTGAATGTCGTGGGCTACAAACCATCATTGGGGAGGTGACTTAGGCTGCACAGTACTCATATCGACCAATCAGACTAAAGTTTTGTATCGTTTCTATCACTTACACAAACAAATGTCGAGATAATAGGAGAAAATAAGTGACAGCTGCTACCTTCTCCGTTCTTCTCCTTCAGATAGACGCGAAGGGCTGAAGCCTTAAATTGATGTAAATATCATGAAAACAAAGTTCGTGAAATTGAGTGTTTCAATGTACGAACAGAAATTCACAAATAGCGTTGTAACATTATTATGTTAGTGCTGAGAAGTACTGCAACAGATCAGATAAGCAGATCTTGGGACTTAGGGCTTACAGCACATCCGACTCAATCAAATTTAAAAAAGGATAATACTTCAATGAAACGATTTTGGGATAGCCGAAATTAAAGAGGGTCTTGTTGTACGAATGTAAATGTTAATCAACGTAGTACGTGCGTACAGTACATGAAAAAAACGCAAAAGCATTTGATAAACGAGATAGAAGAAGAGTGCACTGACCTTATACAAGAGCTGGACTTAAACTCATTAGAAGACAATTCAAAAATCAAAAGCTAGAAATAGATCGAAAGTTTATCCTTATAGTGTTCTTACCTGAACCATGATGATGGGACCACCATTGCCGTAAAGAAGAGGTTTCATCCTTCCCATTAATTCATCCAGCCAGAGTTGTACATAATACATGTAAGCTGCGAATACAATGTAGACAAAAACTGAAGGAATGGAAATTCAAATATTGTTATTATTATTTGATTTAATACACAAATTGAAAACTTCTTTAAATTTATGATTATAAACTTTCTAAATATTTTTTAGGAAGAAAATGAATGAGTATAATATTAACGTTAATTACAAACATTGCATGTAACAATGACAGTTATTAACACATCTACAGTCTTGGAGCTGCGCTCACATTTTTTATGTCAAAAAGCGTGAGAGCAAATAGTTCAAATTACGTTATATTGCTCAATGTACTGTGTCACTATTGTCGTATGTTCAGTGAGAATGCAGAGAATATCAGGAAAATTATAGTAACTTGCGAGTTGAAAGCGGAAAGGAAGCAGCTGACTTATCATATCAGAATTAAATATGAAGCATTAATTCAAGATACTGAGTAACTACCGATAAAGCCATGTATAACAACTTCAGTGTACAATTGGCGTTTGTGCTTGTATATGCAATACTTGAAAACTGAGACAAATAGGAATAAGATGACGTCACTTTTTGAAAGGTTATTAATTCACCTTCAAGAATTGCTGTAGCATTAAAATTAATATTTAATATTACGTTTTATATCTACGTGTTGGCTTTTAAATGGATCTGAAGCGATTGAAAGCAGTGACTCTTTCTTTCACACTGGTCTCAGACGTAACATATGATCCACTGAAAAATACCGGCTATGGTAATTAAGAAAAGAGCCCAGTGTGGCTCCTACGAGAGTCAAAACTGATAGCAAAATGTATTCTATTTTCTTTCCGTGTTTTAAATGGTTAGAGTCACTGCAGAGTTTTTCATTTCGTATTACATGTAAAAATACGTACGATATTGTATGTGTAACGCAGAAATAAAGAAGAATAATGTATAGAAAAATTATACACCCAAGTTTTGAGTGAACCTGGAGAGAAAGAGAAAAACTACGTCTACCAGAGTAAAAACTATCGAAGGTTTGACGATATTGCCGGGATTTCCGAAAACTAGGATGTATCAACAACAAATCTATATTGAAGTTACAGCGTGATAGCACCGCACATTTATTATCACTTGTAAACTAATTCGATTTGTTATAAGATTTACTGCTATGTTCTCTTACACTCTGCTGCCATGGCCAAATCCAAACCCCTTAGATCTAAGAGTAAATAGTAAATAAATAGAACAAATCACTGTATTTATCATACAATGTTTAATGATTAGCACGTACTGAAACACGGTCAAAGAAAAATTTGGCATTCATTATGTGTCGTTCACATAGTACGAATTAATATATTGAATGAACAGTCGCAATAAAATGAAGTAAATTTCATATGTGCTACAATAACACAATATATTTGGTGCCAAGATATCAGTTTGAAATTGTGGATTATTTTATTTATGTTGCTGGCAATGTACGAAATCCAGTATTCTATACCATCCCTGGCAAAATATTAAATTAAGAAACTAAACTAAGCTAACATAACCTAATTAGATCAGAAATATTATCAATATAAAGCTTTGCTTAAGAACATCAGACATTGTATAAAATGCTTGATTTAATACATTGCTGCTTACATAAATATAAATCACAGCCATATTCAATCCACTGTTAGATGAGACCTCTCCCCCGGAGGGAGGAGATTGGTCTACTGCTCCCACGCTGACCAGACGGGTTGGGAGAGGAGGGCCTAAGCTCTCACTGTGATCGCCACTATCTTTTATTCATAGTAGCTCCTCAATTGCATCACGATGCTGGGTGGGCACCGTTCCAGACCCACACGCCTTGCAAAAAGCTCTTGGCAGCGCCGGGAATCGAACCCAGGACCCCTCAATCAGACATGCTAACGACTACACCGAAGCAGAAGGAAACGTAGTGGAGTTTTGTTCCAATTTTGGCATAGATTTATTAATGAGTGCCTAGTTTCTCATTCAGTTTACATTAAACTATGGCATAGATAACAGTAGACTAAGTGCTTATAACTTATTTGGTATCAGTTTGTATTAGTTCGTTCACTTGTCATTAGTTTTCTTGTTGCTCCGTATCATCAGGTCGTTCTTTAACACACAAGAGATGTGATATTTAGAAATATGAGGATACTTATGTGGAAGACTGCCAACTAACTACAGTATTATTATTATTGTTTTATTTATATATGTATTATTTTCTGCTGAAAGACTGCACAAGATGAATGTCCCATTTTTAACATATATTGTACATCCAATCAAAATTCTAACTTCCAAGATCTAGTGTTAAAGGTCAATTGATTCTGATCATCATTATGGGACATAAAACTGATTCGGGACCTGTTCAATCCAGCTCGCAGATTTTCTAGGGGGTTCTCATTTCCTAGAGTAGAATGTCCTAATGATATACACAGAGGTCCTAGCAACATTCGCATTTCTCTCAGCTGACGATGCCTCTTGAAGGACACCAGATCTTTATTTACGCCATAAATGTTCATATAAGCAAGCATCCTTGTAAAGTAAATTAGTACAGAAACATCGCACGAAAGAACAAAATGTCCAGTGTTTTGGGTAACATTACGGATAAGGATATTTCTAGTGAGTTTAAGTGTATAGGATTGATAGTAAGACTTCTTCAAATACAAAAAGTATCGCAATACTTAACGTTCACTGCTCGAGTTATGCGAGCACTTCGCGATACGCAGAGTATCAAATAATAAATATATATGTCGGAGTTACTTGTGTCCCATCATGCATTTCCCGCAGTGGTGAATAATATTATCAGTTACTGCTATTGATAATATTTATGCAACGTTGACGAAATGATAAATCATTTTTATTTACTGGATTCCAAATTTCATCACCTGTAAAAATAAGGTAACCGCTCTTTCTATAATGCAACTTACTCTCGTCATTTGATCGGAGTTTCATATCTGGTTTCATTCCCAAAAGCCATGGAGGAAAACCACCCTGGAACAAAAAAAAACGTTAATTTAATCCACATACCAAAATAGAAATCGCACACTCATATGTCTAAGATACTTGGATAATTTGCATCGTACAAAAAGTCTTACAGGTTTATTGCATTTACAGCGGAATAACGATAAAAGGAAATTGTTTGTTGTTCATTACTTCTTACTAAAATGATTTCATTTCTGCGTTTGCTTAGTCTCACATGCTAGTAGTTTAGAGTTTTAATAATATCTACTCTATTGTTTATGTTTAGTGGTGTTAGTTTTGTCACTTGTAATTTTACAATTTTAAGCTCGCATGACGATTGTCCATAATGAAAAATGTTTTCGACTTTTACATCGTGTATCTTTTATTTTGTATTATATATATTTCTTATTTTACTTATATTATTTCCACACCGACATGTTCTAATTTTTAATTAAATGAGAATGCTGATATCTTATTTCTAACAAGGAGACCGTCAACGTTGTCGTGCCGAAACCTGCCCTCAAATTTTTCGTGCGTGTCGATTACACCAAAATAACACTCCACACAAAATTTGAGGTGCCAATTCAAAGTGCAAGTGAGCCAAAAAAAATGTCAAAAACCGGAAAATGTTGATGCCATAATATAAATCTAGCTGGCTACCCTGACCGAGTGCCAGGTGGAGTGCAATTTTTTATTATTATTATTATTATTAATATTATTATTATTTTTAGAACTGGCTGCAGAGTTGCAAAGCTGCGGAGAGTCCACTTGGAAACACTCCCGGTACGGCACCGAACTTTTGAGTAAACAGTACTTTTGCGTAAGCCCACCGCTAACCGGCGCTGTGCTCCCCCGCAGCTAACGCCGCCCAGCTCCCTTCGGACGCACTCTCCCCCCTGGTGGGTTTATATACATCCTAGTTTTTAGTTCCTCTTTTAAAATTATAAATTACAACTTTTATTAAATTTCCTTTTGTGTATTTACATAAGAAAAACGAAAAAAAAAATTTTTAACTTTCTTTAAAAGAAAACAAATATGTAAAAAAGTCGCCACCAGGGCTCGAACCTTTGGATCAGCTTCCCGACGCTTTGACCACAATGCCAAACTGCAGCTGCAGGTTTGCGCCCTTCTCGCTGTTACTTATAGTTCAAGCCACGCGAGAGTGAGCTATTCGTACCAGAAGTGTTTCCACATTAGTTAACAGCCCTGCGGGTAGGTTTTTTTTAGGTACGTGAAGTTGGCCCAACCACATTAAGCTTTTAAAACCAAAACCACACCAAGATTTTGTGCATATTTTGTGCTAATTTGTGCACACTATCCCATATTTTGTGCACGCTCGGTTTAGCCCAGAAATCGAAAACAAT
>JAGDQP010015581.1:0-42382 GCA_022664845.1 Lepisma saccharinum
GAATAAAAGACAGTGGCGATCACAGTGAGAGCTTCGGCTCTCCTCTCCCAACCCGTCTGGTCAGCGTGGGAGCAGTAGACCAACTCCTCCCTTCGGGGAGAGGCCTCATCCACTAGTGGATTGAATATGGCTGTGATTTATTTATTTTTATATATATATATATATAATTATGACATGGTACCGATCGATCAACACGAGAGTGTTCCCAGAAAGCCATTGCATGTGTTAGGTTTGAATACGTGTTACGGTGTCGGGGTTAAGGCGCTGCAGGATAAATGAACACATGCTGTGAAGATAACTGGAATGTTTTTCTGGGAACATTCGCATGTTGTTTGATATGTCAAACGACACGGTTCACTTGCCATTTTAAAAAGTGACCTCAATCAAATTTAAGAAATATGTCAACAGCGCAAGCTCTTAATATTCTTCAATTCTTTGCACATGTAGCACAACTTTGATTAAGAACCAAGGTGACAGCTGAGTGTTAAGAAGTTATATTAATCTTAAGTTTATTTTTCACTATTTTCATGTAAGGTAAGTACAGTATAAACTTAGATGAATTCTTTAGTAGGCCTATCTAACCAGTGGCGACCAGTGGTTGTCTCCACTGGGTGTTGCACTCAGGCCCGTCGCCAGCCACAAGGAGTTGGGGCCACGAAAACTTAGAGAAGGGCTTGGGCTTACGAAACATACATAAAATTAAATATATATATATTGGGGCAACAGGGGCTCAGCCCAACCCCTGGCTGCGAGCCTGGACTTTCACTATGTGAGAGAGGATTGGGTAGCTAATCAGTCACAATCAATCAACGTAGAGTGTAATTATGTAAAATAAACACAAAAGAAGAAGTGACCAGATTTTCAAATAAAGGGACGCTAAATTAATTAGTTACGATTTTGAGTAAACTTAGAAAAACTCGTAGCTATAATATTGAGAATAGAATTTGATAGTTTGTCACAATTTTTCGTGACTAGAAGTTTGTGTCACTATTATTAGTATTGTTAATATCAGTTTTAGAAACTTTGAAGATCCACTAAGCGTTTTCTCCCAGTTATTTGCAATGATAAAGTCAAACAAGCCCACAGCTTCTGACATTGATCGAAATTCTTCTGCTGAGTGGATTGAAGACAGAGATTTTCTTTGTCAAGAAATTTGTAAATTGAACATAATTTATCCACAGTTTGTTTTGGAAAATTAAAAAAGTAACTCGGAAATTTCTCTTTCGTAAACTGCGTGGCTGCCATAACGTACCATATGAATGTAAAGATTTTGCTTCTCGAGTAATCACATCGCATGCCATACGGAAACCGTGCGGTGGCCGCATGTCTTCCGTTCCGCAGGTCTGAAGAAGGACTAAGGAGTCACTCCAATATCCAGAAAGTCGCGCGCGAGATTCAGCATTCTGTGATAACTTTGCTGTTGAAAGCATGAAGGAACATATACACACTCGCTCGCACGCACGCACACGCACGTACGCGCACACACACACACACACACACATACATCTATATATATATATATATATATATATATATATGCTTACACACACATACACGCTCTCTCTCTCTCTTTCTTTCCTTCTCTCTCTCTCTCACACACACACAGACAGAAAGAGAGAGAAACTGCGAGTAAATGAAGGGAACTAGAAGACGACCTTTCTGCAGCGTGGGAGAAGGTCTTGTCGCTTGCTCGGCACAAATGCCACCTTGTGGAAGCAATGCGAAGTTGGGAGGGGAGGAATGAGCAGAAACGTTCTGCTTGCATTTGCCGTGCAACGTCTCAAGTCCTGTACTAATTGTATTAGAAATACCAGTCCAACATCTAGTGGTGGGAAAGTTATGTAGCGAGATAAGCGTTAAAGCGTGTGCGCTTGAATTACAACACCAAGATTAAACTCTGAACTTGTGAAGTATTTTTTCTCTTCCGAAAGGAAACTATGGCTTTTTTGAACTCCGAGGGGTAGAATATTATTACATATTCTATATTTTGGAGTGATTGAATTAAAAATTAAATAACTTTGAGAAAGGGGGTGTTGCACAACGGGGCAAGCAATAGCACCCACCGTCACTGTATCTAACAACGAATGCGTATTACAGGCGTTAGTTTTAATTTAATGAATATTATAAACACAAATGTCCAGCTTTCTTTTTTTACTGAAGTAAGTTGAAACTTCTAGTACTGTATGAAGTGGGGTAGTTAAACTGTTTGGCATTCTCCAAAACTGCTCTTCATTCCCCTACATACAGTGTAAAAATACCGTGTAAATGCCAGTTCAGCGTTACCTCATAAGTATGGGGTAATTCCAATTTCAAATTCTTTCGAAATATACATATTTTTATCTCAGATGGATATGATGTCAGACACACCAATTATATGCCATGTATAGCCAAAACATCAACATATAAATACTAACTAGGTTATAAACAACTTACCTTTCTCCAGAGTTGGAATAAATTCGTAAGTGTTCGACAACATCTTCTTTTCTCATAATTTTTAATTTTTGACTTAGGGGTGGGATTTGGCTGGACTTCTCCGGCCGCATGGACACAAGTTCTTAGAAAACCGGTTGTCCATTGACGTTCATGGGAATTTCCCACGTATAAAATCCGTCTTATGTCCATATATGGGTTTTCCCGACCGGAGGTTGATGACGTCATTTCCTGATTATATTTAGTCAAAGTTACACCATATGCTGCACATCTACTTACGTTCGCTTGAGAAACGAGATATTAATTTGTCGTCCTAATGGTTTGTTCGGGCGGTCTGCTCGGTCGGTTTGGCGGTCCAATTATTTGCACTGGAAGTTAGTACAGAATTGTGTTAAGGAATGTGACGCCACAGTGTTTATTCGTTCGATCCCGTTCAGCTGGCGTTCGAACGACTAGGTGCTTCTTTCCTTCTGCTAGCTCGTAACGCCATCTATACTTCTCCCACACATAAACTCAGAACGCAGCACGACTGTCATTTATCTACACTTAGTTACACTCGCTCCCGAGCAGGTGCAGAAAGTACTTGCATTGCATTACACTGCTTGCACGCATGCTGGCTATCCGAACAGCTGAGGTACAACTTGCGCTACCCACTCGAACGCAAAAGTGTGCACTAGTTCAAGGAGTGCAGCCCGCCTAAACAAATTATAAAATTTATTTTCTAACGTGAAACTAGAAATTTTCGTTTATTTTGTATCATATGAAGGCTGCATTTCCACTCCGCTAGCTCATCAATCTTTTGCTTACTTTCCCTTTATTAAAAAATGAATAAGAATGTACGCTGACAAGTATACACTAACACACCGGTACTGATATATTATAGTTCTTCGAGTGACGCTCACAAACGAGTCTGTTAGCGGCACTCACATATACCTGTATATACAGCTAATTTCTGATCTACACGGAAAGAAATTAGTTTTAACTAAGTCAAGATTTTGCTAGGTTAATCGCCAAAAGGGTTGCACATAACCTACTGGTTATTTATCACAACCCTTTCGAGACATGAAAGTACCTAATTCTGTAGGTAAGTGGCAACCCATTGAAAAAGGTTAACAGAAATCAGGGTAAAAACAACCCATTAGTGGGTAGCAAGTTACCTACACGTTTGGTACGAGAAGGAATAAACAAACAACACGGTTAATTTAAACAACATGATTGACCCACTGCTCGGTTATGCTAACCGTTTAATGTGCAGGTAAATTTAACCTTCTGAGAATTAGTTATTTTTTAACCTTAATGAGGGTTAGCTGAACCGAGTCTCGTGTATACGAGATGGCGGTCATTGAACACTGAGGGGCTTCCACATGGAAGCTTTGTACCAACGCCAAAACATTAACGTGAAACTTAGGAGGTAACCTAGCAACCCTAAATCTAGGAATGTAGTGTTATATAAATTATTATTAATATTCTGTTAATGACAAAGTGTAATATGAAACATTGAGATTCGTATAATGAATATCACAGTAGTGTAACTTGGGAAATACATGCATTATCGACCACGAACTTCAGCTGATCGGTGGGGTAGTTGGTAGCACTTCGGACTGCTACCGATGAGGTCCATGGTTCGATCCCAACCCGGCGCAAATTTTTTATTTTACAAAGATAGCTATAATAAGCTATATGTAGTGTAAATAATAACAGTAACTTGCTTTCAGACGATTTTACCACTTTTTTTTTTTTACAAATTTTCTTTGGGGTGGGTTAAAGTAACTGAGTACAGTTCTTTATCATAACCCTTCAAAATAACCTACGTGGAGGGTTACACCAACCCACTGGATCTAACCTTTTTAGCTGGGTTGTCTTATTAGGCTCTATATTTACCAACTCACTCTGTTGCATTAACCCATTTTTGGGTTGCTAGTAACCTTTTATTTCTTTCCGTGTAGCAAACTATAAGCCTGATTTTGATGCTTGAACTTGCATATGATAGCTCTTGGCCATACTAAGACACAGAAAAAAGTCTGGGACACACTGGGACTAGGGCGGTTCAAAAAAAATAATCAAAATTTCACATTTCTGATGGTAGCACTGACCCCAGACCATATAGGCGGTTGAAACTTGCGGAATCATAATCTACGCTTCAATACCTTTCAAACGGTGTATCACACGTCAAAATCAGTGAAGGAGTTCAAAAGGTATGACTTTTTTTTTCTAAGCCGAATCACAGAATTTTCACAAATGATCGAAAGTGCCTGTCTTTCCAAAGAGTTTGTACCAGGGATTTCGGGGGTCCATTGCCTGCCTCATTGGGGTAGAAATGCTTAGTTTTTAATAGGAGTTACCGTTTTTGAGATACGTAGCCTACCATGGTCCAAAATCGTCCATTTGTATGAAGACTATGTACTTTTTTAAAAACAAAGGTAGCCTTACAAAATAAGTGATATCAGTACAAAAAAACCGTTCGAGCAAAGGGAAGAGTGACGCAAGAATTCTACTCACAAGGAAGGGTCACGGTTCTCAAACACACAAATCCTATTCACACCTAATACATAGCAAGCAACATAATGAGATATGTAGATAACCAAAATTTAAGGTGCCATGGTCGAGGGGAAGGAGACTCCGGAACTTCGAATGTCACAAAAATGTATATAAAGGCAGTAGTGAAGTTTTAATGGAATACCTTGAAAACGGGAA
Source organism: Lepisma saccharinum (assembly GCA_022664845.1). Taxonomy (NCBI): domain Eukaryota; kingdom Metazoa; phylum Arthropoda; class Insecta; order Zygentoma; family Lepismatidae; genus Lepisma; species Lepisma saccharinum. Next base: position 5,125 of record JAGDQP010015581.1, read on the forward strand.
AAGTAATCAAAATAAAACCTGCACATCGTATAACTGACCACAAGCATAAGCAGTGTTGTCATCTAGGAAGCAGTGCTGCCAACGTAGAACAAAGTTACAATTTTTTAAATCGTATTATATACCAATTAATACACAATGGAAAAATGCTGGCAATAGAAAAGAAAATAGTACAAGTTGGTTTCACAGTGTACCAACACGAAGATTGCAACACTATGGTACCAGCGTTCACAATGTTGTTTGTTACTAGTGTCTTTTAAATATACCTTACTTGACACATGGTTCCATTCAGTGGTGACAATGCTTTCACCATTATTCCCCAACCCTCGGTAGTATACGTGCTGATTAGCGTTTTTACTGTTATTCCAGATACCAGCATATTGGCCTGTGTCTTCACATATATTTTCTAACCCGACAACTTTCAGCTCATATATCTTCCATAGTTTGCAACGCTGTGCAACCAACTCGTACTATTTTCTTTTCTATTGCCAGTACTATTCCACTGTGAATTAATTGGTGTATTGTGTGATTTAAAAAATCGTAACTTTGTTCTGCGTTGGCAACACTGCTTCCTAGATGGCAACACTGTTTATAGTTGTTACTACTTGTGGTCAGTTATATATTGTGCAAGTTTTATTTTGACTACTTTTCCCGTTTTCAAAATATTCCATTAAAACCTCACTACTGCCTTTATATATCAGATATATTTTTGTGACATTCGAAGTTCCGGATCCCCTAGCTCTCCTTCCCCTGGACCATGGCACCTTAAATTTTGGTAATCTACATATCTCGTTATGTTGCTTGCTATGTATTAGGTGTGAATAGGATTTGTGTGTTTGAGAACCGTGACCCTTCCTTGTCAGAAAAGAAGTGATATCCATTTTGCGAGTGACTTTCTTTGTGTCACTATGGCGGAAGGGAGGAAACTAAATCTCTTAATTTTATTATGAAGGAAACACTTCTGCCATAGTGACACAAAGAAAGTCACTCGCAAAATGAACATCAGTTCGTTTGTGAGTAGAATTCTTACGTCACTCTTCCCTTTACCCCGAAGGGTTTTTTGAACTGTTTGCCATTACTGAAATTCATAAATTCTTTCAAGATTATTTTCCAAGGGGCAGTTATTTGCACACCTCGACGGGTAGTTTTGTTCTTTCCAGGGTTATAAAACTATTTGCATATGTTATCACTGTTATTAGGAACTTCTCGGAATCGTGTATTTAGTGCTATGAGGGGTAAAAAATGAGAGTTCCCGATTATCGAAAGACAACAGTGTATAATAAGAAAAGAATTAAAAACTCTACTTTGACGTCCGGGCCACTCATTAACTCCGGGTTCTAACAAGTAAGCACAGACTCGGTGAACTCCGGGCCACTCAGTAACTCCGGGTTCTAACAAGTAAGCACAGACTCGGTGAACGTTTCAGCTCTGATATCTAGTCATAGACACAAAATAGAGTAAATCCTGACTATAATACAGTTATAAATATTTTAATCTACAGCAAAGCTACTTGATTTACATACCGTAAGAATTTTTGGGAACTAACTCCACTCTAGCCATGTTTCCGGAATCAAAATTTGAGAAGAAAGTGAAACCTGCACACCTGATTTCCATTTTGCCAAATGATAGTAGTCAGCATACAAAAGATTCTTCTTAGTAATACATGATTACACTGAAAGAAAAAATTAACACGGTATATCATAAAAGAATAGAGTTTTCACTTAATTGTAAAAACACAATAACAATAGCATCGTGTCTACTAATTCTATGACTGGAAATTCCCTGAGTTTTTCAGGTTTTCCGTGATATTTTTTTCCAAATTCCCTGAGTTCTTAGTAGAGTAGAACATGTAAATAATACGCAACGACATTTTCAAATCCCACCACCACCCAACCCAGTTAAAGCATCTTGTACATTATTGGTATTTCACAAGTGAAAAAATAAAATAAAATAGAAGATTTTAACACATTGAGAAAAATCAGGTCAGCAGTGGGAATCGAACTCACAATTTCCGACTTACCGGGGCAGTGCTCTTACCAACTGCGGACAGCTCCACCTCATAAATTTCTCCGAGTTTCTCTCATAAATTACAAACTTCCCAGAGTTTTCCAGATTATAACAATCCCTAAGTATTCCAGGGCGGTAGACACCCTGTAATAGGTATTATCACTAGTAGGATAAAGTAAAGATAATTTGGCAGTATTATTTCATGAGCTTGCTGCTAGGATATCTAGTGCTTTAGGGATCGTTTAACACAACAGTTAATGTTTTATGTTCACTTCAACCTATGGTATTCGTTGAGCTCTCCGACGGCGACCACACTGAACTGTGAAACAAATGAAATTTTACGTTCTTCATAAAATACGATCAAATTAACTTACAACCCTATCATAATTTTCATTCTTATTGCTACCATTACTTCATCCATCTTAAGATCATTACTTCATCCATCTTAAGACCGTATAATTATAGACCAATTTCACTTATTCCTATTTTCTCCAAGTTTATTGAAATTAAAGAACAATTATATGCGTACCTAAATGATAATGATTATTTGTATAATAAACAATTTGGTTTCAGAAAATCATGTATAGCAATAGATTGTATAATTACTGAAATGTATGAAAGCTTTCAAAAAGGTGAAATAGTTAGCCTTACGATGATAGATTTGAAGAATGCTTTTCACTCTATATCGCACAGAACGTTAATTGACAAACTCTCTAACTTCAACTTATCGAATAATGCTAGTTCTCTCATACTGTCTTCTCTTTCAAACAGTTTCCAATGTGTCAAAATTGGTCATCAAATCTGAACAAAGCAAGATAGAGTATGGAGTTCCACAAGGTTCTATTCTGGATCCGTTGCTGTTTCTAATGTATATTAACGATTTGCCAGATCATGTTCTCCTTGCGGACGATACATCTTTTATCAATTCTGGTACAGACATAAATATGATTGATAAAGAGAATACTCTGAATATGATGAAGGCCAATGATTGGTTCCAAAATAACAGTCTAACAATTAATGAATCGAAAACGGAAATGCTATATTTCTCATTGAAGCATAACGTAATGATCTTTCAGTTACACCCTATTGTTTGTGGAAATATAGGTAGTGTTGGGATCGTATATGACGTGGTAGCACTATCTTAACATATACGATATGAAATCATGGTAGAGACCTTAAGACCGTAGATCGTTAAATAGAATGGTTATTTGATGAATAAATAGAGCAAGTCCTTATATTCGTTTTACCGACACCAGTTTATTATAAAGTTCCTATATATTAGATATTTACAATTTGTTGTACAGATAATAATCTGACCGTCCCGAACATGGGCTCTGTAATTACTACTATAGTGGATCACCTCTTGTAATGATTTACTTAGTTTAGGAAAGGAAGATATTCCTAGACGGGACACTAACTCCAGTGCGAATTAGTAGGAAAGGGTACACCAACCTAAGTTGGGGGTAAGGTGAGAGTCCTAACTTCAGTGCAAGTCAGGTAGAGGTGACCACTTTTCGGATCGAAGAAGTGATGCCTTCAAAGGTGATTGAATGGCTTTTTATACCCTCATTTGTGGGCGTATCTTCTGAACTTCCAACACTTGCCGCTTGGAGGTTGTTGTCGTCTGCTTTCTACGGATGCTTGGTCAGCTTTATGTAATGTTTATTTACTTGTGTGCTTAACTCACTGACCTATTATCCATATCCCATTACATAACTATTAATAATATTAAAGGACGTGAAATTACTGAGTATAAATTTAGAATGTAGATTAGACTGGGTTATGCCGGCTTAAGTTAGTTGTAGTGATGAGCAAAAGCAAGACCAAGACCGTAGCGGTCTTGGTCTTGTTCTTGCACACCCAGTCTTGATCTTGTATCGGTATCCCTGGTCTTGGTCTTGCTTGCAAGAGTCTTGCAAGTCTTGCTTTTAAGAAATTTACGTTTCATACGTAAATTTTACACCGGGTATAGGGAACAGAAAAAACTATGAGTATCATTGCCTACCTTAATGCGTTAATAGTAACGGAAATATGTTTTAATATATTGTTTATCTTCATGTAAGTATACAGAATAGAACTACCGAAGTTCAATTTCGCTTTAATTTGAATAACTTCACTAACATTTTATTATTTTACTTTTAGTTTACTTGCTGTATTAGACACACAACTATGTTTCGTAAGCTTTGACAGAATTCAATTATGGGTTATCGAAAATGATGTCCAAAATAATTTAGACAATGAAGTTCTTACCTTGTAACAATCCATAGAATTGTGCTTTATGTCATCTTCTAGTCACTGTTCCAATTATTTACCATTCTCCCTGCTCCAGGTAAGTTCCAAAGGAAGACCAAACATACACGGAACTCCAGTTTATGATCGAAAATGAACAAAATTCCATAGAAAGTAATGCCGTAAAGGAACAACAATACAACTGTGGGAAAGTGGGCAGGGGATTATAAATACATAAAAAATAATGGTTTCTAATACCTTTTGGGTGGCCTAGAGCGCTTGCAATCGCTAAACCACTGATCGACTACACTGTTATTTAATGCTGACATTTTAAATAATACTAAAGACATGTTTATTTTCAATCTGAATTTTTACTTTCGTACGTACATTTTTCATCCCCTCTACTCTTTGAGTGTGTAATTCCGGAACAAAATTGCAACACTCTCGCTTCTCCTGCGCTCTCTTCGTTTACGTACATTTTCAATGCCCTTACCATACAAACATTATCATAACTATATTACAAACTAAAATTATAATTAATAATTAGAACAGTAAACATTTTTTTAAAATACTTACCAAAATAAATTCTCGTCTGTCATGTCATATCTTATATTTGTTTCAAACATCTTATTTAACATACACGCTTACTATTAAATTTTTGAAAGTTAAATATTTTAAATAACTGTGGTAAGCACGAGAAAACGCAACTGATTTGATTATTTCTATAAATATTCGAAATTGAACTTTAAAATGAAACAGTTAAACAATAATACTAATTATAATGAATTAACAAGTTCTAAAAATGAAAATAAGCATAATGAATTGTTTTTCAATCTAAACAGATTTCACTTTCTTTGATTTTTCATTAAAAAGTGATTCAATGAATTTGTTCTCCATTATTTCACGTTTTCGTCTTTTATTTAAAGATAAATGTAAACAAATCAAGTCCGTTATTATTATTTAGGTTTTTAAAGTTCAACAAAAGAATTCTAATTTTACTTATAATTACAACATGGTTATTACGAACTTTATAATTGTAATATTTCTTTTTTTAAAGAACTAACTTTAAGAATGTAACGGAGCCCTCAGGCCTTGCGAAACCGCTGGGCATCTGAACGATTTTGCTACGCATCTCCATGAGGGGCACTCGCTTTTTTGCTATGCTCGCTCTAACGCTTCGCTTCTTTCTTAAAAACCGTGTAGTCGATCAGTGGTTTAGCGATTGCAAGCGCCCTAGGCCACACAAAAGGTATTAAAAACCATTATTTTTTATGTATTTATAATCCCCTGGCCCCCCCTTCCCCTTTCCCACAGTTGTATTGTTCCTTTACGGGATTACTTTCTATGGAATTTTGTTCATTTCGATCATAAACTGGAGTTTGTATAAAAAACATTCAATTTGCGAAATTTTCATGGTGAACTTTGTGTTCTACACGTAAAAGTGCCTACGGAAATGCATTTAGTTAATATAAAGTTTCACCTTCAAGGTTGATTTTACTGCTTAAAAGTCCTCACATTACACGACTCGACTTATTCGGGACACAAATATGACAGAGTACGAGTCTATACGTGTTATTTTCGCTATCTATATGCTTCAAATAAGGTCCAGAAACATGTCCGAAGTCAAAACTCGCTGAATAGCAATAAGGGTTCCCTTGTTCGTGTTGTTTTCGTCTAAGAAGCACTCATGTCCACAAACTCAGACAATTGACGATAATGAGACTAGTCATGGCTCAAGCGAGCTCTGGCAGAAGAGTGATAGAAAGTACAATTACTTACAAATTTGAATTTGAATTTATTTAAGCCTAACAGGCATCTATGGCCTAAGGCTTGAGACAACAATGGGAAAGTTAGAGGACAGAGCTTTGAGTTAAGGTACCATCCCAGCATTCGCCTGGTTCCATCCACGGGCCTTCCGAATGCGACACCAGCGCTCTACCAACTCACCTACGATCACTCGGTAAAATTATTTACGAGTTTGTGGACAAATACTTTTCTGTTGAACAAATGCATCAAAGTAAACCTGCTGAATATGAAGCATTTCTGTGCTCAATACAAGCTCACACGCCTGTTACCTCTAGCTTACTCTAAAGTAACTTTTGCGTTGCATCCAAAACCATAGCCAACATCTAGTAATATTCCTCCCGACTTTATCTACAAGTGACAAACAATTACCAAGTGTACTGCAAAAACTGTTGTTTTATTCAGACTCAATTCTCCGTAGCATAACACATAAAACAGAACTCAGGTTTCAATAACACATATCAACAGACATTTTACAAAATCGACTAGTAGCTTAGAACACAAAGACTTGGTTACACAAATCAGTACAGACTGCGAACTGACCATAAACCACCTTTATCTGAATCAATAGATCATACCACGACAAACCTAACATCAGAAAAGCCAGGACATCAGACTTCCTTTTGCCCTTTATCCAAATTATCCTTAAGGGGAATGTAAAGCCAAGATCTCCGACAAGAGATGACAGCACTATCTCATCTATGTGTCTAACGTATTTTTATTGTTGCCCGAAATTTCAATTTGTTCCTACAAATTCAATCCTAGAGAGTTCAAACTTTCAGAGAAGAAAGTTCATAAGTAATTCAAAAGTTCTACCTGTGCCGATTTGTCATTTTCTTTCTTGTTCATTGCTGAAAGAGCTTCATTGTTATAGGCATAACAACAATGAAACGATTTCAACAATGAACAAGATAGAAAATGAAAAAGAACTCTTGAATTGCTTATGAACTTTCTTCCCTGAAAGTCTGAACTCTCTAGGATTGAATTTGTAGGAGCTGCATTGAAATTTCGTGCAACGATAAAAATACATTAGACATATACATAGATAGTTGTCTCTTGTCGGAGATCTTGACTTTACATGGCCCTTAACAGAAACTTTTTCCTTCTATTGTAAGTATTGTTGCCACCTTTTGATGAATAAATTACGGGACACTAGGTAAAAAATACGGGACAGATCTGAAATAACCTAAAATGAAATCACCCAGTTAGACCCTGTACCACTACATGATTACACGCAAAATTTAGAACCTCCTTAATAATTCTATTCCTCTATACGTGTCCTCCCTTGTACAAATTGCATTTTATACCTTTTACAACAGTTATACACTACATGAAGACTCTAAATATGAAATCTGCTTTAACCTAGCGCAGAGAGAAAAATCCTTGTTTGTGGTTAGCAAAAAAAGTTCAAATAGGGCCCAAACAAAGTTTTATTTGTTTGGCACCAGTGAGGAAAAATATTCGATGGTACCGAGAAGACTTAACAACGGGCCGATTAGTTGGCAGCTCGACGCCTTATCTACTACCCCACAACGCTTGTTGGCTGAAGCTAAGTGAAGCTCAGCTCACATAGGAAAACTTTATAACTTAAAATTTCCAACATCATAACTGCAAAGAAATACAATATTACTGTACTATAAAGCCTATTGTACGTTTATTAAGAATAATAATCAATATCGCATTAAAGCGTTTCTTCGTATGCGACGTCAATTACTAGGGTATCAAATACGTTCTAACACACAGAATCGGATTTTTTTAAAAACTAATATTCTTGTTTGTTCCATCAAACAAGCTATGTTAGTCCCATGAAACAAACCAAATTTGTTTCAAACTAATTAATTTCTGGTAGACATTCGTTTGTGCCAAACACACGAAATATTCAGAAATAAACAAAATTTTAACCACAAGATCTTAGAATTATTAATTGATGTTCTAAATTTTGTAATTGACAAGCAATAATATTCAATTTTATGATATTAGTATTACTATGAAAGTTTCAAGTTTGGTTTTCATACAATTACAACGAAACAGGCCAGTCAGGAAATGTGGCACCGTAGCGATGTAGGGCATGTCAAAATACTGGGACCTTAGTTTTATGCCTGATCGGCGTTGGTTTTTTTCTTTTATTTTCTTTTAATTCAGCGCTCCCAATTTAATTCGTTTACACAAAATTTTGCTAAGAGAAAACCTTTTTTGGGGGCCCCTACTAACAATTTTTTTTCTTTACACAAACAGTTTTTTTCTCTTCGGAAATAGGATAGAACAACGGATAACGATGTACAACAATTCCATTTTGATGTAGAGGCAATGCATTTTCGTAAATACTCTCGGTTAAGCTGTTAGTAGAAGTCAGCGAGCCTATGATACAGAGGGAAACAGAAGGAGGAGAAAGATGCGCGCAAGTATGTGAGTTGTAGTCATTCAATGTCGTCTGCTGTGGTAGTACACGTATTATTCTAGTACGCGGTGGTTCAAAAATTATCCTCCACGGTTCCTCACAGCACCTTACTCTGCTGCCAGCCTGAGTTTGTTTCGACTTTCGAGTGGGCAGGAAGGTGAATGCTTGTACCGTCTGCTACTCACTCTTCCGCAGTTGTTGTAAAGTCACGTGAAAGAAGTAGATTCGCAACCAAGTTATACATAACGCGATCTCAGAGACTTTCCGAAACTGCGCTGCCTCTGCTTCATAAACTGCAACTTTTCAACAACGCCTTCGATTGAAAAAACTGTAAGATTCTTCTTCATGTTGAATACATGTTGCTGAGGTAAAATAGTGTGATCGAAGATATTATAGGATTTCTGAAGATAAAGCAAGGCTTTGTCGTAGAACCCCATAAAACTGTCCTCTAATTTAAGTTTTTGTGTTAAAGGTTTAGTTTGCCATCTTTAGGATAAATTGAAAATATTATTCATATGTTGCAAACATGTGTGTGACTTTACTACTCATAATACGGGACAACCACTGATAATATGGGACGCGTAATTTTTACCTAAAATACGGGACATCCCGTATTATACGGGACAGGTGACAACCCTAATTGTAAGTTTCGTGTACAGTGTAAGTTTAGTTTAGTATGTTACAGTAACAGTGACATGATTCTAAGATCCACTCGCACAACTGGGAACACCTTTACTCCAGCGGTATTTTTACAGAAGCCAAAGAAATTCAAGTGAAGGATATAATGATTTCCCCTTCCTTTCCACGTTTTAAAAATATTCAAATAGTGCGTGTGCAAGACTCTTCCAGGCTGGTCTTGGTCTTGCGCGAGTCTTGCAGGTATGGTCTTGGCCTTGCATGCAAGACCAAGACTCTTGTGCTCATCACTAGTTAGTTACCTTCAAATATCTCGACTAAAAGAATTAGCTTCAAAATATGAAACAGTTCATTTTATTAATGTTAATGTTAGATGAGTCAGTCGCTTTTCAAAATTTCATTAATTTTTTTGATTTGTTCGGTATTTAAAAAAATTAAAAATATTATGTGTGAGTAGCAAGGCATCATAAGATAAGGGTCCGAAAATTATTACTTTAAAAGAATGTGTATATTACGATAGGCATATTCGTGTTTTTTAAACTTCGTATATAAATGCGTGTGTGTGTGTAAGAGAGAGAGAGAGAAAACTAGCGCGCGCGAGAGAGAGATTTTTTTATTGACTTTCAGAGAAAAACTGCTTCAACTTCATAAAAAAGAGTATGTTAAAAAGAAATGTTATAGTACAATAATAGCATTTATGTTTTTACTTTCGTTGCTTTTACGAAGTTTGTTTAGTGGGTATAAATTGGTGTTTTTATGACTACGTAGATTGAAATGAATATGGTTCACGAAATGAAACGGGAGAATCCCAAGTAGCTTCTTATGGAATGCATGAATGAAAAGCATAAAAACATACACAAAATATATGAAAATAGATTAGTAGAAAATCTGAAATCAAGGGGATGGGGCGCAAGTGCCCCTCCCTGCTGACACCCTTGCGCCTTGGTCGATGCTCATTTGTTTTTTGGATTCATTCTTTCGCTGGTCATGAGTTAAACTAATCCGCTCTTAGGACATCCTTGATATATAATTTCCAGAATATTTTTTTAAAAAGAGTAAACGACAAAGATTACTCCACATTTGCGTAAGTCCTTTTAGCAAGTTCTACGCTCTTTCGCATCTCCAACTCTCAATTGCATCATTGATTGTCACTTACAGGCTTGCTGGTCTACTTAAAGACAAAAATCCTATTATAATACTTAAAAATCACCCGGAGCTCTACCTACGAAAAATTTCCATTTTAGTGGTATTCAAGTTCTTTTGAATGTAATATGGAGATTGTTTATAAAACTGTTATTTTATTTCAGGGTGCTTAAAAATAATGTTGCCCACGAGACGAGACATATGAATGGCTATAGAAAACGGGACGAGACAGAGCTCTCGTAATGTAAAATATACATTTTTTCGAGACATTTTTTGACACTCTCTGGACAAGACATTTTCGATGCGAGACAGCCTAAATCTCGGCTCGTGGGCAACACTACTTAAAGACAATTGGAGCATTGTCCGCCATCACTTCTGCTTACCGGTACGCACATTTTTAGTTTACAAAGCTCCGGTACTATACGTGCAAATTGACAGAAGCTCCGGCTCAGTTTAACCTCTGCATCTACGTAAACAGTTGTAGTAAAGAGTTGTACTACGCGTACGATACTTATAGACAAAAATCTCTGCTGTAACACATTTAATAATAAATAAATATAAGATAAAAATAAAATCCATCTTCAAATAAAATTCCTATCCTTGATCAATCCTCCTCACCCAGAGTCGGGGATTTCCTTTTTTAGCTGTGCAAATGCCACCCTGGGTAAGATGCCAGAAAACTAAAAGTTGATGCAAGTTTTACTTAAATAGTAACTGTTCTAGAAGTCATGCTAAAAAATGCACATGGCATTAGTCGGGGCACTTATTCCCTCTTGCACTCCCATGCGCACGCCTACGCTAAAATTTTAATTCACTCCAAATAAGAAAATTAATTTCATCCAACTCTACAAGCTCACCTGGAAAATTACAATTCGCGTCCGGTTCCGCAAAGAGAAATACTAATGAAACTCTCACTCTTTCCTCCTTTTCTAGTTTTGATTAACATTTAGTTAAACTATACGGTATTGGCATGTGAAGTTTCATTCCAGGATTGATTTGTCAGTTATACTTTAGCTTACGTCGGGCGTGGTTTTTCTGAACGAAATAAGTCAGAGGTTCATGAATCAAAATGTTGGTAATGCTACGTCATAGTGAAATGTTTATTTCCATATCACCATTGATGTTTTCCTACGAAACTCACGGACAATATGCCCAATGAGCGATAGCGAACGAAGACGGGTTAGAAAAACCAGGTTAGATTTTTTTACATTACATGTGATGCAAATCAATTTAACCTGATACAGCTGCTCCATTTTTACTTCCAAATGGAACGCCCGACGTATACTAGACACACCTAAACATCTTTCATTAAACTGCAATTTGGGTACTACTTGCGCACAGTGTCATCCATTGAAGCACAGAAGGTTAGGTTAGGTAAAGTTAAACAAGTTTACTTTATACCTCTGAATAAGCTCCTAAGTCGAAAGTCTAGACTGACTCCTGCTTACATAGACCTCCATTGAAGCATCATTTTTCCTTTAGGATAAATTTTAACAGACGTAATAAAAATGTATTTATAGAAATGTTTCCTAACAGCCCCGACTCGATGCCGATGGGAACATTTACTTTTCATTCTATAAAGAAGTCTTACTGATTATTTTATAAATACTCTCAGTATTTTTTTTTTCATAGCGCAAATATGTAGTAGTACTTACCGAAAAGAATTTATAACAATTAATTTTGTAAAAGCAATATAAATAATAAAATCACAAGCCACAGAACAGAACAAAAAATTTATTTGGCTATGCCATACTTTGCTTCTTCTTCTTCTGCTCAAACTATTTTCATTCCATTCCATTCTCATATCTATATCGGATTTGGCCCCATCCAAAGCGAATTTGTTATTTATTTGCTGTTTTTACTTGTTACGAAGCATTACAACATATATTAGGCACTGTTCTTTGTTAAACAATTTATTTATGTATATTTTCCAATAATTCATTGTTAACCATCAGACTCTGAAGCAACTGTTTGTCTGTTTATTTAATAGGGATTTAAGATTCCTCCAATGAAGAAAAACTTCCTTCTTGAGTATCTCCTTTGCCCGTATTAACTCGTTATTACATTTAATATTGTTGTTAGTATTTCGATGAAATTAGTTGCTTATATTTGAAAATAAGGTTTTGAGAAAGATATACGGGCCGAAACGGGACGAGATGACTGGAGAGTGGAGGAGACTGCATAATGAAGAACTCCACGGACTATACGATTCACCAGATGTTGTAAAAATAATGAAATCGAGACGACTAAGGTGGGCAGGGCATGTAGCTCGGATGGGGGAAAAACGAAGATTATATTCTATCCTGGTTGGAAGGCCCCGAGGGAAAGAGGCCATTGGGAAGACCGAGACGTCGTTGGGAGGATAATATTAGAAGAGATCTTCGAGAAGTAGGTGTTCGTGATGAAAACTGGCTTGATACTGCCCAGGATAGAATCCAATGGCGAACCTTTGTTACTGCGGCGATGAACTTGCGAGTTCCATAAGCCATAGAGTTAGTTAGTTAGTTAGTTAATATTCCGTTTGCTTTTTTATTTTAATGTGCATCCATTATCCGTTAAAAACTTCTGGAAAATTATGTATTATCACTTTTGTTATAAGTAGAGTTTCACTTTGAAGACATGATCACTGAAGTATCCATGTAGTCACATATTTTCGCTATGTCTTGTGGCACATCTTCAAGAATTGTCAAGGTAATAAAAATAATAAGTGATGTATCAATTATTGATCCTTGATCAATTATTTGATGCACAATTTTTTAATTTATATAGGGCATTAATTAATGTCCCTCTATTTTTTGTAGTGATGACAATTTGTGAGTAAATGTTGGACGTCTTGTATTTCTTTCTGATATTCGCAATTCGGAGATGTTTTTATTTTCATATTGTGTAAGTTTCCGTTTAGTCTAGCGTAATTAGATCGAGCTCCATTTAGAGTTAATATAATATTTCTAGGAATATTGGTACCAGTAAACCAAGAATAGATTGCATCTTTTTGTAATCTATGTATGTTGAGTTCGATTTGTTTATACCAAAGTCGAGTTTCATTTTCCAGTTATTTTTATTTCTTTTCTTATTAGAATATATATCTGACCAAAAGATTTTTGTTTGAGTTATATTGGGCAGATCTCGACTCATTTTAGCATAAAAATCTGCAATATCATGATGTCCTTGTAGTTTTTGGTGTCTAGGAACGTAAGTTAATTGAATATATTTTTCCATTTTTTATTTAGATTTAGTTGTTCCATTATATCGTAAATTATTGGGTGAGATTTATGTATTTCTTTGAAGTTTCTTTGTAATGTTTTTAAGACACTCATAGAGTCTGTAAGAAGTAGTGCTTTCTGTTGTGGTAATGGCAAACAGTATCCTACCGCCTTGAAAATTGCAAAACTTTCTGCGTAGTATATATTTAATATAATTCTAATTTATATTTAAGAGCATATTTTTTGTGGATCCCAAATGGCGCAACCATTTGCATCATTATTTTTACTACCATCTGTGAAAATGAAGTAATATTCACTCCAGTTTTCAAGATATTCTTGGAAATGTCTATAATTCGGAATATGAATATTATAATGTTTTTCAACTGGTAAAGGAATCTTATATATAGGATTTTAGTTGGAGAATAAATTTGATTAATAATATATTGTCCATATTTATATAATTCCAAATAGTTTGTATAGTTCGATTTTTTTCTTTGTTTATAGTTTGAGTGTTAATTCTGTATTGTAAATTAAATGGATAAATTTTATTGTGCTTGACTTTACAAAAGAATTTAGTTGCGTGTTTAATGCGACGAGTATTAAAGTCTGTAATTAATGATTCAGCATAAGTTGCAGGTATTATTCTTCATTACTCCAAGAGCTAATTTTTTCAATGTGTTTTTGTTTAATTTAGGAATAATAGCTAAACTATATTCTAGATTAGGAATTATATAATTTTTTAATAAATAGTAATAGACAAGTCGGATCAACTCCATATTTTAAGTTGCAATAGATCTAAGAATGTTTAATAGTTTATTACCTTTTATTATTATGTTGTTAAAATATTCTTGGAGTGAAATTTTTTTATCTAATGTTAAACCTAAATATTTTACAGAATTCAATAGGTTTCTTGGTAATTCTATTCTTATTTATGTTATAGATATTTTTTCTAGAAAAAGATACTATGATAGATTTTTCTTCTGATATTATCAATTTTTTTGTTTTGAACCAATTGATTTTATAATAAGTTTTCTAATTCAGTAAAATTAGTTTTATATTTATTTTCAGTCGCTAATAACGCTAAATCATCAGGGTACAATAAGTATGTGAAGGAATGAAGAATTTGCTCTTGTATATCTATCTGTTAAGTATAAGTTAAATAACGTAGGAGACAAAACTGAACCTTGGTGGACATACTCATTGACTATTATTTCTTTTTGCATGGTTCCGTTAACATAAAACTATCCTGTTCTTTGATGCAAGAGTCCCCAGATTACTTTTTGATAGATATATGGAAATTTTTATTATATCTAGTAAATGTTGTATTTGCACCACGTCGAATGCATTAGTTAAATCGATGAATGCAGCATGAGTTATAAGATTTTTGTTTAGATTGTTCTGTATTTTTAATGTCATTATTGCTAGAACATCTGAAGTTCCTAAGTATTTTCTAAATTCAAACTGACTTGGAGAAAAAATATTTTCAACTTCCAAAAAACATTCTATGCGTTTTTTTAACAAACTAATTTCAATATTTTATTTCATTTCTTAATCTGCGGACTATTTATATTTCAAGTTCTTTACGATGCTCAATTCTGCTTTTAAAACATTGATTCTTCGTGAAAGTTAGGCTAACTTTTCATGCAATCGTGCGTTGCTTGCGATTTGGATGAGTAGCCAATTGAAACACGTCTTTAAGTGCGTGTTCTACTCGTAACACTAGTTTTTATTGGCGGCTAATTATAGAAATCCCAAGCAAAGCACGCAGCGAAAGCTGGCTTTACCGTCAACTAAGATGCCTTTGGACAGTTTGGTATATTTTTGTTTCATTACCTTGCCACACTGCCTAATGAATTGCGAAACGCATGGAAAAATCTGCCGCCAATTTTAACACCTTATGTGGCAAGTGAACAGAGACAGTTAGTTGTGCACTTTGAATCTTGGTTATTCGACAGGAGAAATCCAAACATATTGACATGGCGGAGTGAATTTGCAACGTCGTGATCCTTCAAGTGTGTCGTATACAAGAAATATTGTTTGTGAACTAGCGGTAGAAGCACATGATTTTGGAACTGTTGAGAAGACAAATTCACTCGCAGTCTTTGTGAGTGTGGGCTCACGGCATATGTGCAAGAACACAATTTTAAGTATTCACGTAAGTGATTGGGGTACCATTGGACAACATGCCGTGAAAATATAAGGGAATATTAAGGTGCGGAATTACGCTAATTATGAAATCAACACACTTCAAAGGGCTTTGAGGTTGATACAGAGCAAGGTTATGCCATTACTGCCAAGTATGAACTTCAAGCAGGAGTCGAAGAAAGTTAGCAGAACTTACACTAGTGTCGTCAAAAACGTGAACTATCGGAAGCTGTCCGTCGACTTCTTGCTTCTCCATCGAAAACTGGACCATCTCTTTCCATTTGTAGACAACATTTTGTAGGCCTTTATTAAAACATGAAGTGAGTAACTATAGCTAAATGTTAGAAGCTATTCTTTCTTAGTTTTAGAGGCAATTATTACCACCAACACGTTTGTAACATTTTTTCAGTTGTCCTACACTTGCGTTAAACTCCCAGAACAGTCCAAAGTACCAATGCAACTAGTCAATTTCTACGGCAATTCTATCCATGTCCAAAACCACCCACGTTTACGGGATACGTTGGACACATTTTGGAGTTTTAAAACACATGCGAAAACTTTACTATATTGCTTCTAGTCTGCTGCATTGATTTGTTAGGCATATACGTATCTATTGGGGTCTAACAACTTCCATCGACAACCATCGAACTTGACTAATCACACAAAATGTTCTCTAACTGCACAAAGTCATCCTAGTTGACGGTACATTGAAAGTTTTCTTCGTAACATTATGTTATTTTGTTGAATCATCTTCATGAAACATCTTCAGGGGTGGATGAGAAGAGTTGAGGAGAAAAGAATAGAAGAAATGTATTCTTCGTAATATTTCGTTATTCTTGGTGAATCGACTTCATGAGTTGATGAGGAAAGTTGGAGAGAAAAGTACTGGAAAAGAATGATTTCGCAGGAAACTGAATTTACATATGTTTAGAGAGAGTAATTTATGTTTTGCAATTGAAGAGTCATTTTGTTTATGATATAAGTTAGTACACTGTTTATAATCTCCAGTTTTTCTTTCAAATATTTCGTCATACTTTTTTGTCTCTAAAAGTTCTGTTCTACATGCTGGCTTCAGCCAGGAATTGATACTAAAGAATTGTTGTCATGCGTGTGAACCTAATGGTAAGTCTAGATTAGGTTTTGTTGATCAACATGTTTGTGTGCGCGAGAATTATCTAAAGACCGTGACAATCTTCAATTTTCACTCCACTTATACACATGTAGATTTTTGCTTAACAAGTAACGATGCGTATGTATTCTCCTTGTCTTCAAACTTCCTAACAAGAATGAAATTGTCTATTTTGGTTTACTGCACAAAAATGTGCACTGACTTTGTACAATTTTTTGCGTGGCGTTTATAAATTGTCACGGTCTTTAGATAATCCTCGCGCGCACAAACATGTTGATCAACAAAGCCTAATGTAGACTTACCATTATATTGTAGAATGGGCGAATGAGCGAGATATTACTTGTTCGTTTTTATTTATATCTTTTTGCTAATATTTCGGGAAAATTTGTAAGTGAGATTAGCGGTGGGTAGAACAAGGAATGTCTAGAAATAGGTTTGATAATTTTTAGACTTATCAAAATACTCCAGAAACTTTTCTCGAATATCATATATCTAGGGCATTGTTAGCAATTAATAAATTTCTAGGTTTTCATACCCATATTCTCAAGTAGCGTTATTTTAAAAACCAATTCGCCTTTACGCGAGTATGATTTGCTCTGGCTCATAATAGTGTCACGACAACCTGGCGCGGAGCTATCATTTATTTGAACCATGACCTTGATACTTTTTAACACGTTTTTATTAACTCGCTTTCTTGTCTGTCAGTTCGGTACAAATGTTGTAATCGATTTTAAACTCACTTCCCACCATCCGATTTCTTTGAAATTTTGTAAACTTGCTTGATTCCGATGGCAATACAATATTCAATCATTAGATGTACGACAAAATAATCCAGTAAACTGTAATTAATTAAAATAATTCGAAATTATTCTTAAGTGCACGCAACGCCGCAACTATTTTGTGAAATTTGGATTGCCTATCTCACAGGGAGTTTACTATTCATCTATTATACATTAATAAAATAATTTAAAAAAATATTTTTTTAAAAGGATTTTTTAAGATGGACTAACAAGTAAAAAATAATAAATTGAATTAATTTTATGAATCGGGAAATAAAAGCGTGGGTGCTCTTGCTACCTTATCATAAAATCATAATATCTAAGAGCACCCACGCTTTTATTTTCTGATTCATAAAATTAATTCAATTTATTATTCTTTACTTTTTAGTCTATCTTAAAAATGTATGTTCTCTTAAAGTCAATTTTTAATTATTGTTTGATTGAAATATTTACTAAATGTTAAAGTATCTGTCTATATTTCTTTCGCAATTTTTGTCTTCCATATGTACTTAAATTTTCCCTAATACCTAGGAAGTAGATCCAATTAAAAAAGATTGGATTTTGTGTTATTTGGAAGTTGATTGGTCTCCTGTGTGTTTCTATCAGGTAATCATTATGAATCGAGTTGTGGTTTGTAATGAATGTAAACTGTAGGTCTTGACCCTTTTTGGTATTGTGGTTGTAAGGAAAATTTCTATTTGATCGAAGATTAGAGGATGATACATATGGACGCACCAAAAAGATTAAACTGGTAACCTAGCGGCAAGGAAACTTACAAGTTTTCGCGACTAACCAGTAAAGTAGAAGATTATTGCTACAATTTGTTATTTACATGGTTTGTAGCACTGATTTCGAATATGTTAAAATTAGATTTTGCTTTTCTTTAGCAACATAACACATCCCAGACATTTAAATAAAACATACCTTTCATTGAAAAATATATTTGCGATTGAGTTGAGTTTATACTTGAGAGCATACTGTTTTGTTTAATTTCAAATAGCACAGAATACCGAAAGAAGACAGCTTCCGTAACTGAAATAAAAACCCACACACTTTTCCTGAACTTATGGAATGTGCCCCTGTAGCACAAATAGTTGGACCGACGTTGAAAATTGGTAAACATGGCTGAAAAATGGTTGTGTTACATGGTTGAATAACAGTTACAAAATTGTTACGCTGAGAAATGGTTGTGTTATAACATCGGTCCAACCATACATTTTTATTTGATCAGTGCTCTGAAGTTTTCTAACCAACTTCAACACTGAATCAACTTTGAAATGCAGTTGGAAAATGGTCGGTTGCAAAATGGGTGACCAAGACGGACATGGACAACAATGGACCAACCATTTTCCAACCATACACAACGAAAAATCAACGTTGCTCCAAACGTTTTGGGCTACTAGGATGATTAAATTCTGGATGAGATTATTGTTTGTTTTGGAGCGGACCATTTATTTTGAATAGAGAGTTTGTAGCAGGTTAATGTAATTGTATTTCTTCTGATCAGAGGTTATCTAAATACTTCCAAATTGTTTTCCGATATTTTGACTTTTTTTTGTACAAAATATTATTTTCAAAGACTTATCTTCTATCTTCTTAAATAGATTTTTCTTGTAATGTTTACACTTAAGCATAAACTTAGTCGTGTGTAACATTCTGCGTGCTTGAAAATCAGCTACGTGTGCTTCTGTGTATATTGGGGTGACTCTTCATCACTCCTAATACTAACCTTCATGATTATCAACATAAAATGATTCCGTACTAAATTGATGGAAATAAATAGTTCATATTAAATGGTAACATGGTTTGGAGATCCCTTAAAGTGTTGGTAGTTGATACGGTTCGTAAAATGTTTAAAATTTTGTTTTTCTTGCTTTCTATGTATTTTGTTCCAGATGAAATTCTTATCAATGTGTAGTCCTAAGTATTTAACATCATCAGTGTGTGGTATTTTAGTTAGCGTGTTATAATTTGATGTTCTGTTTCTACATAAAGTTACAATGCTCGAATATCAACTTAAATAATTAAGTTTCGTCTTTTAAATCATGCGTTTAATTTTATTACCAAATTGTCTAATTCATTAAAGTTCTTCTTGTGCTGGTTATCCCGTTTCATTACCACCAAATTATCTGCGAATAAGATACATTTAGGAAGGTTAATTTGATAATGAATTTAAGAGGGTTGAATTATGTTAATTTACATAAAAATAAATTAAACTAGAAGGGACTGAGAGATCCTTGACATGTGTTTGTTGGGATTGCCACTGTGTTTTTTACTTTCACATCAAAATAAGAGTTAACTTTTCCTTCTGTTAAGAGCTTCCAAACAATTTTTTATACATAAACTGAGTTTTCCATTCTATTAATATGTCAAGGATAATATTATAATGTTGATTGATTCCGCTTTTAAGTAAATGAAAGCTACGTGTGTATTACATTCTAATCTACGATATAAAGTGTTAAAATAGCTAATTCATCTTGTATTTCCTCTCAAACCAAAATTAATAATGAGAAGTTTATTACTTCTTCAATGAACCATTCAAGTCTTTTCAGCATTAAACTTCAAATAGTTTTAGCACGTTAGTCCTAAAGTACGTAATCTGCTGTGTATATTATGGCTGGGAACTTATGAATGCGTTCTACTAAATCGCACGCATTCATAAATTGTTGGGTTTAAAACATTTTGTGAAATATGTTGCATGTGATTTCATATTAATTCTCTTTGTACGAGGAGGATGAAAAATGTTTTTAGAATACTTAAATTCGAGGAACATTCCAACAATCCGGAGACATCCAAACTATTTTGAAAATTGGAATGATGTTGATTTCTTTACAAGGTTCAGACTTGCAAAAGAGACTGTGAAAGAAATAGTTCCTCAAATTGATGACATCTTGGAAACAGCTACTAACAGTAATACCTTTCATGCTAGTTGCTATTTCCTGTCATTACTACGTATGTTTTATCGTGCGAGCTGCTCCATTATAATCGCTTGACGATCCTTGCACTGCTTTTCATTTCTGATTCAATCCAAGTTCAATTAACGTAGCATACTAAATCTGAAGATAGAAAATGTAAAAAATAAGTGAAAAAGTTGAGTATAGGAACCATGAAGTTATAACAATAGATCAGCCTCACTGGATTTCCATCTATTTTGTAACGTTCGGACTACGATACTTCGTTTTGACTGAAACAAGGGGAGTACGAGAAGGTTCTAGATCTCTGGTCCACCTACGTATTTTTGTAGTTACTAACTCAACTTTTTCCAGATGTGTTCATTACCTTATTTAGACATTATTTACACAACATTGAAATCTTTTATCACGCCACGTAGGTAAAAAGAACCTTTCTCAAACATTACATTGGTAAATTCATCTAGATGGGCCATCTAGCAATGGAGATCAGCTAAAATTTGGAATACACAGTAAGAAAGTCCACAGTTAGCCCTTTCTGATGGAGTTTACGAGACGTGTTGCAACAGATACTTTTATAGGAAAGTTCCTTGTAGACTATACAATTAAGTGTTAATTTCACGACTCAAAATAGTTTAATATTTTTTACATAAATGGCATGCAAATTTACTTCAACTCCTTGTACAAAGCGTATAAAGTTATTTGTTACTCCTATGAATGCGCGTCTTAAATTTATAGACATACGCATGTAAAATTAAAGCTACCCACGTATATAGTAGATTTAATTGCTCATAGTTCTACATATCAAATATTACAACAAAAATATATCCCAAAACATATTTCTACATATGAAATAATTTATAGGGCTAACACATGGTCGTCTTTTATAGCTCATCTCATTATAAATATCAAAGCTTATTTATATATTTTAACATACCTTCAATTGATCTTCTTCTACTTAAGTCCCCAACATTTTAAAAACAAAAATATCAGCGGTAATTTGAACGTATCTCCTACAAAGTTATTTAAATACTCGCCATGATACCCGTGCAGTCAGCCGTCTGGGCAATGTTGTCATTTTTCAGTACTCCGGCCTTCTATTACAGAAAGGTTCTGGTTTGTCTGACTAATCGAGCTCTACATACCAATACTGGAGTGACTGCGTAGTGTCGAAAGATAGACGCTAGAGCAAATATTTACCCATTTGTCCACTTCCAGCGTAATCCAATATGGACCAAATTTTGTTTAAACTAAGTTTTATACTCTTCTTATCGCTGTGCGGCCAGTTTTCTGATTTAAGTCTTTAATTCCTGAGTTATTCATATAATAATAGTATACCGAACTCTGCTTATTATAGAAAATACTACAAATAATTTTTACGTATTTTGCAAGAATTAAAACACAAATAAAAAAACGGGCTACACAGTAATATCAAGAGTGTAAAACTGAATTAGAACAAAAAAATTGGTCCATATTCGTTTAGACTGGAAGTGGACAAACGAGATTAAGGGCCATATTTATGAATAACCCCCAAGAGTGGGTACCTCCCAGGGGCATTAAAATTATATACTCCTGGGAGCCACCCACCTCTTGGGAGTGATTCATAAATATGGCCGTAAGTGTCCTCTCTGTTCCCTGGCTTCATGTATTCATGAATTTTTCAATGACAGCAGTCTGTCCAGTATCGCTTTTAGATAGAGGTCATTGGTCTCACTATTAAAGTTATAAGCTCTATCAATTTATTTTAAAACATCAATATACCTGTAAGTTGCGCAGTTTTAAATTCTGAACTAAAACTTGACAATCACGGCTATGTAATATTATTGCTGATAAGACAATAGGAAATAGATTGCATCGGCAACTTTGTCATATTTGTAAACTACAATTACTTTATTCTGTTACCGCCCATACAATTCATTTGATCTGTATTATCTACAATTACTTTATCAAACGTAAATTAATAGTGAAAAGACTACTTCCTGTATAAAGCGTAAACTGATATTACCAATATTCATTTAACTAAAATTTCCAGTCTCACGGTCTCATCTCGAGGAGAATATCTCGGTCTTGGTCTCGTCTTGATTTGTACACCTTTGGCTGGGTTTTCAAGCAGGCGCTAGCCGCGTTCTTTGCTTGCGATTTCTATGAATAGCCAATAGAAATTCGTGTTACACGTTCAACAAGTACTTAAACACGTGTTCCAATTTGCTACTCAGCCAAACTGCAAGCAAAGAATTCGGTAGCGTCTGTATGAAAAGCCGGCGTTAGTCTCAATCTCGAAATTGAGATCAGTCTCGGTCTCACTCTAAGGGCTGATCTTCATGAAAGCTTGCGATTTGGGTGAAACACGTGTTTTATTTCGTGTTTTATTGTATGGTAAGTGCAACACGTGTTTCAATTGGCTATTCACCCAAATCTCAAGCAGCGCAAGCTTTCATGAAAATCCGCCCCAATACTACACCTATCATCTGCATTATAATTTTTGGTATTCTTACTCTAACTTTTAGCTGATTGTGTTTGTTTCTGATAAAATTGTTCGCTTTTAGCAATAACTGAAAGTATAATTTAACTCCGTTCTTTCCTACAGGCTCAATTTTCTCCATTTTCATCCCTGCCTATTGCAATTTATTTGCTGTGTTAGATGCGTTCTATTCGTCCAAATTGGAATTATCGGTATTGTTTAAAAGATTTAATTTATGGGCCACTATTAGTGTTTTGATAATAAATTTCCCTATGGGGAAATAACTTCCTGCCTGATTAGTTAGCTAAGGTTTTGAAATTTCTTCTTAGCCATCCAATTCATTTCCTTCTGTCAGTAGCTTATATTTTAACACATTTTGTTTAGTTTCTCTACTTATGCGATATTAGTGTTATCAGATGTGGAAGGGGAATTATTGGTGACAGAGTTAGGTGAAACAGAAGTTACTTGCTTGCACATGCACAAAGTTACCACATTGTTAGTATGTGCTACACTAATTGGTTCCATCCAAGCTGCACGATCGTTAATGGAGGACTAAAATATTACGTCAGATCTGGGAGGTCGCCATGGTAACCCGCCATGTTACAGTCTAAACAAACGGGCGTTTAGCAGTTGGTTTGTAGTATTAGATATTCAACAACTCGTTATGGCTTCGTGTTTTGTTCCAGATTGTCATCATTACAATGAAAGAGGCATGTCTTGCTTTTTTATGTTTCCAAAGGACTGAAACTAGAAATGGAAGTGGAAGGAAGCAATTACGTCAGTAAACACATTTTTCGCAATGCCATTGAACGTAATTTGGATACATTGATATGATTGTAGGATAATATAAATCAAAGTTAATAGTACCTTTGTATGTGTTTCAAATACATAAATTACCGGGCTAAAAATGAGCTACTCACCTGAACCTAAATTATATTTACTGTTCATATATCCTTTCTTGCACTTTCCCTCGTATGTGCATCAAATCTCGGTCATATGTAAGTAAACGTACATGTTTGGACTGCACAGCATTTTCTACTCTTTCTATCAGTTTCCGCTCGTCACCGAAATAATCAACAGTTCGAAAAATATTAACAGCCATTACTTCCACAAGTGATTTTATACCTTTCTGCTACCCAACTTACTGTTTGTTTAGACTTGGCCTCCGCCGTTGCCATGGTAACCAATCGGATGTGAAGTCAAGACTTTAGTTCTCCATTGTGTTTATGAGCTCAGAGGTAGAAGCGCCTTCCATTAATTCGGTTTGATCATGCTCCGCGTTCATGCGCCTACCTTTACCTACATATCAGCAAAGTTCGCGTGTTCGACGTTTTCCGTTTAACTATTTGTTAAGATATTGTTCTTACTTAACATGTTAACGTTCGCGTTTAAAATTTTGACTAGTTTATGACTCTCTTCCCCTAGATCATGCAACATACAATTGGAGTATACAGTACATTGATTGAGTATATGATTGAAAGGTTTTTGGATTAGGTAATGAGGGTAACTGAAGTGTATGTTCATCTTTGTTGATATGCTTACCATTTTCTATCTGAAGTTCCATATCCGAACTTACATGAGAATTTGAATGAGGAAGTTCCATATTTAATATTTTACTTCTCGTAGTTCAATATTCCTTATACACTATGAAGCATATTTTACTGGACATGTTAATTCTTATTTATAAGTTAATTATAACTGATCCTTTAAAATGTTTGTTAGGCCTAGTTTCAACAACAAATTTTAATAATTTTCTGCTTCTGGAACAGAATATTGTACTATAAATGTCTGTAGCGAGTTTCACAGTTCTTCGTAAACTAATATAAATATGAGGTAATTGTGATAATTAGAGTAATAATTTTTTATTGGAAGACCACGCAACTAACAACTTCCTCGACTCGACATCACTGCTATTTTTTCCTGGATCACAGTGCTTTCAATAACTTACCCACTAATCAATGTCATTACTTTATCCCCAAACTGGTGGTTGTTTATTCATAAAGTTCCTCCCACGACCTCCCGAGTGTTACGCCAACGCTCTACTATTGAGTTACGGTGGCTCGGTTTAAGTGTTTAACGTACGTAAGTATTAGTGTATTTATATATTTATTGTATTTTCCGAAGTGATTCACGCAAGAAAAGAACGAATTAAGTTTGACTAAATAGTCTAAAAAAGCCGCTGAAGGCCATATGTATGTCAAATAGACCACTCAAGTCATTGCTAATTTACATTTTGTATTGTATTTTCTTTTTGTTACCAGCATTTTCAAATACCCTTGTTCCTATTTTCAATATAGTTTTTATACAATACATATTGTTATCAAAAGGAACGTACTATCTCATTTCAAAAGCATAGAAAACATCCAATTATCCTTCTTAGGGCGGTATCAAGAACCAATATTTGTCTCAACCATTTCGCTCATGCTCGGGCGAAGAACGAACGAGAAAGTACAAATTAGTTTGGCTTTTCTTCATTTTAATTTTCTTTGTAAAACAGTACGTTTTTTTTCCCAAGGGGGCGAGGGAAGTGGATGGGTAAATACACGACACTGTACAATAGCACTTATGCTATTTTAATGTTTTCAATAATTAGATAACTTTTAACTCTTGCAATTATCTTAATACTTCCATACATTTAAGTTCCTCCTTGATTTGTTTCCTATTAAACTTAATTTATTTATAACAATGGTAACGCGTTCTTTTCTTAATTTATATTTTCCTTTCTATATATAGGTTTAGTCTAAAAGAAATAGACACTTTCAAAGTTTTAGAAAAAGAAGAATTTTAATAGTATGGCTGAAATAGGCCTACCTGTTTTGAAGACTACGTTCTGAAGTTTACATAGCTAAGTGTTCTATGTATGATTTTTTTTGTAACACGAAAGATAATCAATCTGCAAATCACGCAGAAAGCCTTCTCTACCTGGCTAGCGGCCATACTGTTCGACTTACGTCAAGAGCACTCACGTGATGCTGACGTCACGAAGACAAAGGAAAAGCGGAGGTCGTAACTTGAAAATTTGATTTATAAAACAGGACTAAATGCTTTCTGATGTAACAAACAATTTTCAATTGATAAAGCGTTAATCTGGCTATTTCTTTTAAGTTAAACCTGTATAGTTTTCTTTCTTGAAATCTACCTCTTTAGCTCAAATTATCTGGTCTCATAGAATAGCGTTATTTAACCCTGTAGTCAGCAGAGGTCCATGCACCCTGTGCCTGACAAAATAGATCCCAAAAGCTGGCGACGCGAGGAGAATACAATGTTCCAGGGATTCTGCCAGATCACTAATGAGGGTGTCATCCTCCGAAATTACAGAGCACGCCCCAACTTATTTTTATGGTTAAAAATAGATAGAAACCCTTCAACACTAAACTTAACCCCCCCTCCTCCAAATTGAAAATTCTGGAAGGATCCTTGCTATGTGCTAATGTTACATTAAAGATCACTAAGCAATCGGCTAATCTCTTTAAATTCTCGACATCACACTTTTCCGCGGCACTGTGGTTGAGAGTCACTGTGAAAGAGGCTGTAAGAATCAAGAAAAGCTAACAAGGTATTTAACAAAGTGAAAACTTAAAATGGCTGATATAATTCTACTTAAACATTTTGGGTCAAAAGTACTTCAGTGTTTCGGAACACACCTATAAAG
This sequence comes from Lepisma saccharinum, assembly GCA_022664845.1. NCBI lineage: Eukaryota > Metazoa > Arthropoda > Insecta > Zygentoma > Lepismatidae > Lepisma > Lepisma saccharinum. The sequence continues at coordinate 31,616 of JAGDQP010015581.1, forward strand.
AAAGAAGGGAAGAAAATACACAGCATAAACAAACAATATAACGACCTTGAACCCAAAATTATTTCCTAACGTATATTTTCTTGTGCGCTAAGGCTAAACTAAATTAACAGTAAAATGAAGATACGTACAGGATAAGAATAACATGCAAAGGCCGGAAAGGAACGCGGACCCAGATCTCTTTATCTACGTGGATCTTCATGCTGCACCCTATTCAGACGGTAACTTTCAATACTAAATTTTGGTAATCAAATGTTCTGATGTATAGATCCTAATCATCAAATGTGTAATGAGAATTTTTCCGAATTATTTCAGTATTAAATTTATATTATGTGTTGCCTCGTTTCCGGCGATTTAAATTGATTTCTTTATCTCATCCATTGATCAACTATGTTATCACAGGAACAATAATGTAGTGTCAGTGGTAGTGTTGAAAAATCGAAAGGCACAGAATATCAAATAATTAAGAAAGTACTACGATTTGAGATGTGAATTTGAACATTCGATGCTAGCGACATTAGTGGCAAACGCGAGATCGCTAAATTTGTTATTTTAAACACGTAAATAATTATGACGTTGAATGAAATCTAGGAAAATGTATTTAGTTGTGATTGATAGTAAACATGATCCCTTATTGGCTTGTCTATTATATTGCTATACTGAAATCTTGTAAAACAACGTTTCTATATCTCAATTTACGAAATACAAACCCCAGATGGAGGCACCTGCGTTTTGGCCAAAATTCTAATTCACAATGTGAGAAGCGTTCACTACTTGGCTTATATTCTGTGGAACAAATTGAAACGGTGTTGTTATCATGGCTAGTCTATTTTGTTAAATTCGAAAGTATTGTAAATAGCAAAAGGAAATTTTTGTGGCTTCCATTTCTGTTTTTTGAGAATAATCTGTAAAATTGAATAATATAGGAAAATCAATTGTGTAGACATCATCATGATGAAAACGCTAGAACCACAAGCAGAATCAGGTCTTTATGTATATGTTGACCTTCACGCTCATCCTTATCAGGATGGTAAGTAAAATAATTCATAGAACTTTCTACGGAACACTTCCATTATACTTACTTCAGTTCATTTGAACGAATCACATTACTTTATTAGTTATGATAACTTTGTTCAACGATAATAAAATCAAGAACAGTAATACACTGTTGATGTGTGGTATATCGTGTGCTATTCCTGCTTTCACTTTACAGATCGGGTAGCCCGGGATGTTCTTGCCAGGATGATGGAAACCTTTCTTCAGTACTTCCATGCCTGGCGCTCTGAGATGCACTCATTCTTCTATCAAATTGACTCGATAGTGTCCGTACTTCGCGATATAAGGTGGACAAAAGTGGGACTGACCACTCCACCTTACTTCGTGGCATAGATCGAGAATATGTAGAGCGCTACGTCCACATTTCACATGCGCCGTTCATGACATGTGCGCATCGTACAGGGGATACTTTTACCCACCTCTTTTATCTACATAGAAGAGTTCCGGTACTCACTACAAATCTATATTACAATTTATATACTTATATATTTTTTACAATTAATTTAAGTGACTATACTAAAAAGTGGCGGTACAGCGTACCGTTGGTAACCGCCAGAAGAAAGCACCGCTTTACCTTTACTTTTATCAATTTGCATTTCTTTAGTATTCATCATGTTCTTTTGGATGGACTTTAGATACTCCCCCCGGATGAAGAGTCGTTTTTCCTGCTAACTCTTTCACTAGGTTGTCATTATGCGACTAAGTCTTGAATTAAGTTTCAAGAGAATATGAAAATATGCAGCAGTCAGACTAGTTCAAATAGTTCCTGTTGTTTGAGTACATCCTACATAATCAGAACCACACAATCCATTTTGATTTTTTATAGCTTTTAGCAATAATGTAATTATAACAACCTTGATATTCGATAACCATTGTTTCTAATTATTTTAACATAACAAAAGTGTACTTAGAATAGGAGACGACATGTAATCACTGATAAGAAACAATAATAATATCATTAAAGTAGCAGAATTTAGGGAGAACCAATGGACATTGGGGGAAAAAAAGTATAAAATAATTAACAGAAAATAAGCAACAAAGAAAGTTGTTTGTAAATTCTTATTAGTAACTCTAAGCATACAATAGTCCTAGGAACAATATTTGAAAGTTACTTGACCATGCACTGTTCAAAAAATAACATGTTACAATTGGAGACCACAGGAAAAGAACGTGTTTTGCCAATTTTTGGACCAAGCTATCGTAATGAAGATAGCATGCATAGTCCGTCTGCTTCAAGTAAACCTTGATTTGATGTTCAGGTATACACAAGGCTAATTCTGAACTTTTAAAACGGTCTCCTGTAAAAACTACGAAAATGGACAAAGCATGTTCTTTTCCTGTGATCTTCAATTACATAATCAAAAATAAAATAATGAAGGCCAAAGTTATATTGAGGGGTATATCCCGACCTGTACTATTGTACACCCGGCTGTAAGGAAAATTATTTTCGAGGGGAATCATAGTTGCGGGAATTTTCTGATTATATTTATTTTTAAATGTTCTACAGCAGGGGTTTAAGGAATCAAGTATAGTAATTGCACGTACAGGTATTTTACGTAGATCTACTGTATAATTGAGGAAAGAAAAACGTAGGGAATATTCACCTTTTTCGTAAGGATATTTTGTTCTTCCCATCTGACAACAATGGCTTCCGCGCACGTGCTTCATTTAGGCGTCCTTTTAGAATGCCAACTTGATTTCTTAAAACTGAAATCTCTCAATTTTTCGTGAGAACTCTCCAAATATCAGCTTATCCCATAACTAATGTCGTATTTTTGCTCCGTGAGGAAAACAACTATAACTTACCTGGAACACTACCGTTAGTCAGGAAAATAGTCTCCATTGGACTCCACAACACTATGTCAACCAGTTGTTGAATCCCCGCTGAAAGAAGTCACCTGTTTTGGAGGAAAGATACTGGGTCACTGTTGACATAACACGTCACCCTCATTTTCCAGTGTTTTCCAGGAAAAGCGGTTTTGCAGGCTGCGAAAAAGACAGTAGTCTGTTGGTGCAAGATCTGGTGAAAACGCCGGTGAAGGAGTTTTTTCCAGTCATATTAATCGATCTTAGCACACGTCCTACTTGCCTTGTGTGGACGCACGTTACCATCGTGTATAAGCACACCCTTAAGATTAACCAGAGCAAGACGCTTCTCCAACAATGCAGTCCATAGGCGTTCAAGCTGTTGACAGTAGACATCTGCATTGATGGTGTGGTTACGTGGCAAGAGCTCAAAATGTATATCACCAAACACTCATGTAAATCCCATATATATCAACAAACACTCAACATTACTTTGCAGGAGTGGAGATCCTGTTTTGGCATAGTTCCTGCGCCTCCTATAGGTATCCACTGCCGTTTGCATGTAATGTTACGGTAGAGGACCCACTTTTCATCCCCTGTCACCATTCTGTCCAGAAATGGCTTACGTGTGGGGCGGGTGAGCAGCAAACTACAGATATCAACTTGCTGCTGCTTCTGTTGAGGAGTTAAGGCATGGGGTACCAATTTTCTGAGTTTTAACACGTATTTGTCTTTTTCTTCAAAAAGTCCGGCATTTTAAAAATAAAATGAGTAAGACATTACTACACTTAAATTTGCTTTCTTTGTGTTATTTACGGTAAAGTTTATTGTCATGAGCAGTAATATGTCGTTATTTACTTACTAGGGTGCATGGTTGGTATTGTCGGTATATCGCCATCAACTGTTTTTGTCTCCGTTTGCGAAATTGCGAAACCTACAAGAAATTGGTAAGAACTAGCACATCACCAAGGAATATTTTTGTCTTTAACCTCTTCAAAACGTTAACCACTAGATGAAAAGGTACATAACGAACATGATTCTACCAAGAAAAAATGCCTATTGCTGCAAATTCATTGTGTTCGGCATTTCAGGAGTTTTGTCCTGCATTTGACAATTTCCGGTTGGTAACTTTATTAGCAGAGCATCGTTGTCCAACTGCACAGGTCTCCCTTTTCGTGGTTTATCGGTGAGACTGGTGTGCCCAGCCCAGACCGAATCTTCTGGAACAAACTGCACATCCACAGCATCCTGCCCATATACGGCATTGACGTTTCGTGCATGTGCGCCGCTGACTGGATATATCCGTGATGAAATTCATACAACATGGTATGCCATATGTGGTCCTCCGACACTGCCATGATCAAACAAAAGCCTCACTTCTAAAACGTGGAGTAGACCGTTCTCCTTGTACAGCTGCACAATCAAGTGCCCTATATGACTCAGCTTTAGCACGTGCTGTCTACTTCACTATTCGCTCGTCAGATGGCGTCATTACAGCGGTCATCGAACATACAACATTACTTATGAAATAACCCGGTATAATAATTCACTTTTATAAGATAGTTGAGGAAAATAAGACCCAACTAAGTAAATTTAGTCTTTTACCAGACAGGAACGTATCCAGAGTTTTCCCCGGGGTTTCTGAAAATTAGACATTTCACTAATATGAGTCGAGACTTAAATTACTGAAACTTTTCTCAACTTATATTCTTTGAGAAATATGATTTTACATCTACAGGTTGTTTCCACAAGAAGCCGCCGGAACTTATTTGTATTTACATACATCTAAGAAAGGAACTAACAGAATACTGAAAATTGCTTTAGTAATTTTGTGCTCCATATTCTACCTTGAACATTCAAAGACTACGTTTTCGGCTACAATGAAACATCACAGGAAAAATACTTTAAGACGCAGGTTTTAGACTAATTATTTGATAAGTTATTGGTTAAAAACAAAATAAAATGTTATTTAGAAGATTTATGCGTTGCTTGTTTTCATGTAATGAAACAGTTACACAGCATTTAAACTAATAGAACACTTTCTTCTAGTATCAATGAAATGTTTGCGACATTTAAACATTTAAAGTGAATTGCTTTTGACTTAAGTTCCTACTCTAATTGTGAAACGAGCACCGCTGCTATAAACAAGGTCTTCCAAATTACAGGGGATTTAATTGAACGTATGATTCCAAGAAGGGGAACATTCCATTCTAACAGATATCCAGAACATCTCAAATATATCCTGCTTACGCAATACCTTGTTTTAGTGATTAGTGTTTTATAACTGTCAAGGATTCATGTTTATACAGTACTGGAATGTGCATGCATCATTGGACTGTGTAGACATTGACTATCAAACTGCATTACAGCGAAAATTGGAATGTTTAGCTTCTTCAATTAAAAAAAAAAAAAAAACATGTAACTTTGTAAACTTTATTTTGTATGAGCCATTCTAGTAGATTTTGACTTCATCTCATCACGATTATCCGTCATGCTCTAGTTAAAATCCACAATTACAAACATCCATGACTCATCCTTGATTCGAGCCCAGGACCTTCGAGTCGCTGGCTTAGCGTCCTAATCCACACGGTTACTAGGTCGTCAAAAAGTTTAGTATGCACGAACATTGTCTAAAATTCGCATTTCCCTTTCGCACTACGTGCATGTCTGAATAATTTTAAGAGAAAAGAACTTTTGTTTTGACAGTAGGAACATCCCGCCACGGTCGGTATTTTTATTGGCAGTAAATTGGATGCAAAGAGATGCAGCAAATTTTGTGGGGGTGTCCGGTCTTTTCGAATATTGTTTTACTCATTAGGGAGTAGGTAGTCCCTGTACCCACTAATGCAACTGCCGGGATTCCACTTACTTCAACACATGGGCAATTTTTTGCCGGACCAACAACATGAACATATTCAAGTACGGAGAATATGGCATGTTCGGTTTCATCACCCGCTTTCTCAGTTGGTGTTCCTCCCATGGTTGTTACATTCTGGACTTCTCTGGATCGGATTGAAACATACTCTCCGCTAGCTTTAGACCTCCAATAGCTAGGTAGCTGTCTTCTTGAATTATTCTCCCTCTTGCTACTACTCCTGAATGGGACGACCTCTTCCTCTTGTGGGACACAGGCATTGACCAGTTCATTGTTGGAATTTCTTCTATTTCGATCCTGATTACCGCAGGTTCTTGATTTATTCTCCGTTCCATAGGGCTTTTGGTTATTATTTCTATTAATTTGGTTCCATTTCCGGTTATCTGCTACATTGGTTCTACTCTTTGGATCACCGTTAGATTGCTGATTCATATTATTTATCTGCTTTGATCCATTGCTTCCTCTTTCTCGAGTGCCATCCTGTCTTCCTAGGAATTCTAAAAGCTCCTCGGTGGTGTTGCTAGTAGTACAAGCTAATAATCTCTTCAGATCACGAGGAAGTATGCTTGATGCTTCTCTAAACAATTCTTCTCGTTATATCCGGGTTGATACGGGTCAATTTAGTGATGAAGTTGGCCATCTCCTGCTCAACACTCTACACGTTCGGCCAATCGACTCGTTGCAGCTTCACCACTCTTTTATTACTCTCAATGCTTCCTTGCTAGTGTATTTTTTTATATAAATTTGTAGCAGAAGTCAGTCTCAATAAGATGAAACCAGCCTTCTGCGCTGCCTGCCATTGCTTTCGTCAAATGTAGTAGTAATCTTCCTCCCCTGCACCTATGGTTCTAAAATAGTACGTTAACTCTTCTAAGTATCTTTTTGGACTAGCTTCGTGTACGTTGCCCTTCCATCTCGGGACGTCCTCGATTCTAATTTCTCTGGACAGTCTTCTTCCTTTCAGTGTACTCATTAACCCTTGCACAAAGTCAGTTTTTTCGTTTCTAGAAAATATCACCACACTAGTTGCCTCTGAACGGTTGTCAGCACTGTCATACATTTTTGGATAGGTCTCCCGGTCATCATCATCTCCTGGGGTACTGTTTCGCATCTTGTTTTGGTTCGTGTCGCAATCTACCGACCTTGTCCCTAACTCGCTCTCTCTCTTTCATGTTCTTTTTCACGTCTACCTTCATGTTTTACGCTATGTCTGTCTTGATTATCTTCTCTATGCGTTTGATGTTTCTTCACAAATGTTTCCACTTCCTTTTCAATTCGTTGGACATCTTACGTATTCTTCTCTCTCTACTCCATTTTTGATTATCTCCTCTATTCGCTTAATGTCCTTTAAATTCTTTTCCACACCATTCTCAACTGCTGCGAACCTGCTATCGATGTACTCTATATGAGTAACTAGTTCGTTACTTCGTGGCTCTAACGTATTGTAGCCTGACCTACGATGTTCTTTCAGTCTGGAATCAATGTTAGTTTATAATTCATGGAACCTTTGTTCTTGGTTCAGTTTCCAGTCCTGGTCATTAAGCTTCCGGTCTAACTTACTGAATTTTTCTTCTTGGTCCTGTTTTAAGTCACTGCATTTTTGGTCCAACCCAGCGATTTTCAGATCCTGGTCCTGTTTCAGGTCGCTGAACTTTCGGTCATGGTCCTGTTTTAGATCACTGAACTTTCGGTCCAATTTTTGGTCCTGATCATTTAACTTTTGTAGCAACTGCTGTAACAAGGAAACGCTGCCAACCTCATCTTTTCCTTATGCTTGCTCAACTTCTGCTCCTGTTGCTCCTTGTACCATCTACTGTTTTCTATACTTCCTTCCTTCTCTCTTTTATTCTGAAGCTCCTTCGGGTAGGTACCATTTCGCCGGTTGCCTCTAGCCTAGGTACTCGTTCGGGACTGTGGTCTCTTTATTTTTCACTCTCCATCTTTTGGGGATCTGTCTTACCCTGTAGAATCCCTGTAGGATTTGCTTTTAAGCTGAAAGGCGAAAATCGATTAGTACTCATACAAATTACCCACCCTATATATATATCTGTGATAGCCGCCAACTATCTGAAGTGGGCGGCTGCGTATGTAAGGGATATTGTGTATCTAAGGAATTCTTTAGCACCTTCTTTGGCGATCTACCTATCTGAAGGAGATTCAGCAAACTGCTCCGGCAAGAGCCCAAGAATAAGTGAAGATATATACAGCTTCATCGGTTTATATAGATTTTGTTCGACAATGGTCGTAATGTTTCGTTTCTCCGAAGATAGATAGATATACAGAATTTCAGATGTATATACTGTACATACATAGAGATATTTAGTATTTTTATATGTTTTCTAGATATTATTTTTATAGTATTCTAAGTCTCTGTCATAATGTTCATTATAACTATTTAGCTCAGTACTTTTGAATTAATGTTTCAAATATTTACCCACAGCGAAAACATTCATCCAGAAGTTTAAAATTACAAGAAAATATTGACAAATCAGAAAAGACGAGTTTATATAATGATTGGGGAGGTAACATACGTGGCTGAAGATTTAATACGTAAAGTGACGTCGCATGATGCGAGTGACTCAGGCCGGATGGATGATAATGAGACGATTGGTGGATTGAAAATTGGAAGAAACAGGAGGAATCCCGAGAAAACCCACGCACACGGTGTTTGTCCACCACAAAACTCACATCGAACGAGCAGGGATCGAGCCGATGACCGCCAGCGCCAGAGGTGAGTGCTTTACCATTGAACCACTACGGCCCTCGGAATTTCGGTAAGTCAGAATCCCGGAATCCAAGTAATTCCGAATTCCAGAATTGACTTCGGACTTCCGAAACGGACGGACGAGAACGATGGTGGTGATGTCTAGCGCATTTGACCTCAAGTACTAGAGTTGGGCTCTGGTTGTCATTGGCGAGAAAAGGAGTTGTCCGTAGTTTTATTTGATATTATGTATTAAACGTGATGACCTATTGTTCTTGTGTTCCGAAAGATGTTGACCGCCTCGAATTGGTAAACCCAAACCAATGTTGAAATAGAACAAATTCTCAATATCATATATCAGTTTGGTGACTGTCACTAACGATGGAAATTATCCCCGTATATGCTACTGATTATAATGATTTCTTTTCTATTTTTTTTTTATTTCAGGTATTTTTATCTATGGAAACTATTTTGATAATATCGAAGATCATGTCGAATGCCTTCTACTTCCGAAGCTCCTGTCACTCAATTGTCCAAATTTCCACTTCACTTCCTGCGATTTCACACTTAGCAACATGTATCAGAGGTAAAGAGCTTATTTATTAGTGTGTCTGGAAATAGAGTTCGTGTTATACAGACTGAGAAGGATTCTACCTAACCTTAGTTTCGGGAAACTAAATAAATAAATAAATCCTCAATGGGTGAGATTAAGAAGGAAATAGATTCCCTTTAACCTTATTTTGTTAAACTAAAAAGACGACTGTTTTTCTGCTAAACTAATGGTCAAATCCCAAAACCTACAACTACAAACTTATGCCTAAAGACCCAAAGAACATTGCATAATTGTAGGGTTTTAGTGTTGACCATTAGTTTAGCAAAAAACAAAAACAAAAAAACAGTTGTCTCTTTAGTTTCACAAGAAATAAGGTTAAAGGGAATCCTCTTCCTTCTTCATCTCATCCATTCATTAATATTAGTCGTTCTTACTGTAAACATAATTTCCTTTATTTATTGTGTCATAAACGAACGATTCCAACTTGGGATGTTGCTCATCGAAATATTTTTACCAGTTTTGAGATGATTTTTTATTCGTATTACGTTTATGAAGGTTTGATCGTTCATTTCTTTATTTGTGGTAGTTGTTCCAACTTCAGCAAGGACTATTGTCCTCAATTGCAAAACTCTTACAGTTTTATTTCATTACATTTTTAACATTTGCCTATTCAAACTTGCGAAATCTCGAATGCCTCAATCGAGGTGACTGGTAGTAGAGCTTGAACTTGGGTTCCCCTCACCAAGAAACATTTCCTATGAAAGCGAGTCGGATTTTGATGAAACTTGGTGTGTACAGGTACAGTACCCAGAAGAACCTTCAAAGACAAAATTACAGCTGTAATGGTAAACTAATAACGACAAGGTGTCCCAAAAAAGATGAACCATAAATAGTAAGTAAATCAAATACAAGATGACGAAAAATCGTTTTCTTTTGCAAAGAAGTAAATATATCGAAATGATATGGCTGTGAATGGATACTGGATAAAATGCCCTACCTGCTAGAGGGCATGACATCAATGACCGCCTTCTTGAATCTTCTTCGACGTTTGTAAAGGTAAGTAGGTAAGTATCCATGTATGTAATAAATATACCGATTTGTGCTGAAATGTTCCTAGAAATACATTGCTGAAGTTAATTTTGTCCTGACTATAGCCCATGGCAAAATTACTAACTGAACTTAATAAAACAATAAATGCAACTAAACCCAACATGCAACTAACTCCAATCACATGATCGATTAGGTAAGTGTGTCTAGTACATTACTATCCTTGCGTATGCTATACTATAGCCCATTTTTGCATGGGAACAATCTACAATTACATAAATGTCTGATCTTGCTATTCCCTATAGAAGCGATATGTTATTTTCAGATGAGACATTTAACGTAAGCCAAGCACCAACTACCAAGGCTAATAGTAACATTAAAAAGCACGTATATGGGACATTCTATTTAAAATGGGACATTTAATGTAACTGATCAATTGACGGTCAGATAAAAACAAGACAACCTTCATTTTTCCCTCTTATAGTTGCGATATAAATTATTTTAAGTCTGTAAAGAATTATGTAAATCGTTACTCAATTAATTTTAAAAATCTGATGAAACAATGAAATGCGTTGTAATCATCTTCAGTCTGAGTTATGTAATTAGCAATTGCTGAAATACTAAGCTTATTCTCCGGCGTCGGGAAGTGGCGCCCCCATCGCCCAGTCAGTTTTACTGGCTGCAATCAGCCCTGGCAGCTGCTAACATCGTTGCTGCCTATGGGAAGTC